>JAOWBN010178216.1:0-17492 GCA_028565015.1 Pinguicula moranensis
CTTTTTTTTAGAAGAAAAAAAAGCATGTCAGGAGGTGCTTATTTTTTAGAAGGTTTACCTTCTTAAAATAAGAAGAGGTAGTAGAAGGTTGGCTGCTCAAAACACTCTTTTTTAAAAAAAAAGCTGCTTATAATCCAATTATAATTTTAAGAAGGCTGCGCAAAACATGCCCTTAGTGTACTTTTAAAAAAAATCTTGGTCCTGCCAAGGCCCATAAGCCCTGCAGTAGAACCAGACAGGCCAAACCCCCAGAACGGGATCAGAGAATTGGAAGGGGAAGTTATTCACCAAATACTGATTACCACGTGTGTCCTCATACACGTGCAGAACGTCCTCACCCAGGCCGTTATATCCTTGCTGCCACTGAAAGTTTTTTTTAGTTGAAATTCCCTCTATTTATTCACATGGCTCCCTTTAGGTGAGAGCCAAAACCTTTACAAAATACGGACAGGTTCATAGCTACCCTAATCCTCAAAAATAGTACCCCCCCTCTTAGAGGTGAGAGGGAAGGCTGTAACCTGACATCCCTTCGTTAGGATTCTAGCAGATCCTAATGTTAGGAATTCTTTGTTTAACTAGTCGTAGCATTCCCCGTGTGAGCCAGGGTAATTCCTCCTTGGACCAATAGATATTGGATGTGCCTGTTGTAGCCTGCTTGGCTAGTAGGTCTGCAATTGAGTTGCCTTCATGGAATATATGCCTCACTCGAAGTCTGAGTCCATGCACTTGTGTCTGTCTCTTGAATGCATTTCAGTAGTCCCATAAGTACCATGGAGTACATGAGTTTGACTTGATCCAGTTCACTAGGAGCCGTGAATAAGTTTCTAGGATTACATTGCGCCATTCTTTTGAGTGGCACACCTTTAAACCTTCTGTCGCAGCTAGTAATTTTGCACCATTATTCATTCCTAAACCAAAGGGCACTGAGAATGCCGCAAGGCAATCGCCTCCGTCATCCCTCATAATGCCATTGCCACCTATAGTGCCCTAATTCCCCACACAACTGCCATCCATGTTCAACTTGATCCACTCTTCCGATGGTTTTTCCCAGCGGACAATCCTGAAGCAATTCTGAACTTTGCACTTTACTAGAATGTTGAAGTACTGCCTCAGCTGCTCATCTTAAATCTGCAATTTGAAAGTAAGATGAGTTAGTGATGTAATAGAGTATATGGATGAACTGACCTGCCTCCAGATATTCTCCACATTCTGATAGGTTCCTTCAAATCTTGTCCGACACCTGCGCAACCATAGATGCCATGTTAATAATGAGGGATAATAGATGAGATAAAACCACAAAGCCCTGACTTCTTGGCAATCAATTGCCACTGTGTGATTCTTGCTTCCATCCAGTGGAACCTACAAAGCTAACCCACATAAGATTTGCAGCTCTAGTCCAGAGGCTATTAGCTAGAGGTGAGTCAGATAGCACATGATCAGATGTCTCTTGTGCACGCCTATTGCAACACTGGTAGCTTGAAGCTAGTTGGATACCCTTGTTGATTATATTGTCATCCGTGGGTAAGTAGTCATGCCAAGCTTTCCATGAACATAAGCTGACTTTCGTGGATAGAGACTTCTGCCAGAAAATCTCCTTTTAGTTAGGTCCAGCAACCCTTTCTTGAATTGCCTCCCAAGTTGATTTCATTGAGAAAATGCCATTTTGTTCAGGTTTCCAAATGAGGGCATCATCATCAGCCTCAGGGCAAGGTGGAGTTAGACTTAGGATCTCATTGACAGTATCTTCTCCTACTGTCCATCAGACTCTGTGAATTCCATTGGTTGTTTTGGACAAAATCCACAATCCTGGCACCACTATCACAAATTTGTTCTACCCTTAGAGCTAAGATACTTGTGGCCAGCCACTTATCAAACCAGAAACTGGAGTTCCCCTTGCGAAATATGATTAGTAAATTTCCCAACACCTCATGCCTCACATCCATCATATGCTTCCAAAGACTAGAATCAGAAGGTTTATTTTGCCTCAACACTAGTGATTCCAGCCTTGTGTACTTAGTTGTGAAGAATCTTTGCCACAAACTGCTTCCCACCATCAGGCTGAAACACAACTTCATTCCTAGGGCTTTTTGGACCTCAGCAAGATCACCCACTCCAAGTCCACCTTCACTAACAGGTTTGCACAACTTTGACCATCTTAACCAATGCAGTTTTTTTTCTCCACTCTGAATTCATCCAGAAAAAGTCTGCCATAAGTTTTCTAATATCATTCAAAGCCCATTGGGGAAGCTTGAGACTAGCCATGATATGTACAGGCAGGCTGGTCATCACATGCCTAATCAAAATTAGGCAACCCCCTTGTGTCATAAGCTTTGCTTCCCGCCCTGCTAGGTTTTTCCTGATCTTACCTAGCAATGGCTCCATTGCTTGCCCGATGACTCTGCCAGTACACAAGGGAACTCCC
Organism: Pinguicula moranensis; assembly: GCA_028565015.1. Taxonomy (NCBI): domain Eukaryota; kingdom Viridiplantae; phylum Streptophyta; class Magnoliopsida; order Lamiales; family Lentibulariaceae; genus Pinguicula; species Pinguicula moranensis. The sequence continues at coordinate 2,423 of JAOWBN010178216.1, forward strand.
AAATATATCATAGGAAACAAACCTTCTCTGAAAACTAGTTAGGTGTTGGATCCTATGTCTTCTGGCAGCACCAATGCGCTTTGATAGAAATAGTGCAAATTATCCTCTACATAGCAGTTGTCCATACCAACTACAATAACTATCCAGAGTCCTGATCAGATTCTTTATGGATCTACGATCTCCACTTGAAAAAAAAGGACATCATCAGCAAACATGAGATGAGAGATTAAAGGTGCACCTACCGGACAATGGAATTTGGCAATGGCACCGCTGTTGAACTCTTTATGTAAAGTCCATGACAACACATCTTGCACCAAGATAAAGAGGTAAGGGGATCCAAAACCCAATGAAACTCCACTGAGTTGTACTGAGAACCCTTGTTCTCGGATGCATTTCATGATGAGTTGAGTCAGTGCCTCACAGAAACCTTTGGCTTTTAGCACCAATTCTAGAAACCTCCAATTTATTCTGTCAAAAGCCTTGGTCATGTCCAGCTTGAGTATCACATCCCCTCCATGTTGTTTTCGCTGTAATGAGTGGACCATCTCTTGAGCCAAAGTGGTGTTCTCAAAGATACTGCGACCAGTTAGAAAAGTACCTTACTTTTCACTAACCAAGTGTGGCATGTACCCTTTCAGTTTGGCTACTAGCACCTTTGCTATAACCTTGTACATCACTGTACTAAGGCTGATTGGACTGAACTTATCAAAGGAGTCGGGATTGTTTACTTTAGGGATGAGGGTAATGATGTTTGAGGCAAACATTCTAGGCAATCTAGCACCTCCAAAGAAATCTTTGACAACACCAGTTAGATAATGTCCTGTAATTTTGTCCATGTGCTCTTGAAAAAAACTGGATCCAAAACTATCAGGGCCCGAAGACTTGGTGTTGGGGATTGACCACAGTGCGCTTTTTACTTCAGTTTCATCAGGAAGTGCCAACATAAGGGAATTCCCCTCAGCAGCCAACTTCTGATCAAACAAAACTTCAAGCTCTCCTTCTGCAGGTAGGATTTCTGTGTGCTGACTTGATAACAATAATTCAAAGAATTTAATAGCTTCTTCATGGATCAACTTTTGACCTTTTAATTCTCTGGCATCAGGTAGCATCATCTTATAAATACACTTTTTATTTTGTTTCATCTTTATGGCAGAGTGAAAGAGAGTTGTGTTCCTGTCTCCATCCTTAAGCCAATATTACTTCGAAATCTGCTCCAAGCGACTCAATTCCCTGAGTTCCCAGGTACTAAGAATTGTAAAATGGCAAATGAAGAAAACCGAGCGAAAAACTAGAGATAACTCTTTTTTATCTGTGTTACATACACAACTGATTCTTTTCCTCAATTTATAGTGAAGGATAGAAGACAACACGTGCATAATAATAAATACAAACACGCACGCATGCGTTACAACTTTGCATGCAATGTTGTCTGATGTCATTCGTTGTATGGTGTGCAATTTGTCTACCGCGTGCATGCTTCGTCAATTGGAGTGACTTTGATGACAAGAAATAAATATGCGGCGGCCCGCTTCTTTACTTTGAGGTTCCAACACTAAGCTCTGTTTTTTTCCTGTGAGATATGTGGCTTCAGTACTCTCCAAATATTGTTGCTGCAGATCCATTTCCAATGATTCCATTTCTGCTTCCAAAGCCAGGATATGTGCCACTGTCCGACCAAAGGTGTCCTTATTCCAAGTGCGAAGAGCCATCCTCATTCTTTTTAACTTCTGCCCCAATAATAGTAAAACAGTGGTGCCAGTTTCTGAGTAGATCTCATGCACCAGATGGTCAAAGAACTTAGAAGTCGTCCACATCTCTAGGAACTTGAAATGTTTTTGTCTGTATTCATCTCTATGCTCATTTAGCTGAAGCATCACAAAACAATGGTCTAAATTCTTACGATTGAGCAGTTGGTTGAAGCTTTTGGGTTGCCAATGCAAGAATTAGCATTCACAAGGGCCCTATCAAGGCGAGCCCACAGTCTTTATGGACCTGAATGCCCATTGCATCAAGAGTATTGACTGCCATTTAGCCTGAGATCAACTAGAGCACATCTGCTAATAGTCTGATTAAATTCCAACATAGGCAAAGCTTCCCTTGGAAATCCTCCCCTCCTTTCTTTCTCTATTCGATCTAAGGACATTAAATTCCCCAAGTACTATCCATGGTAGACCTGTAGGAATGATCTGTTCTAGGTTAAACCAGAGCTCTCGTCTCTTTACTGCAGAGCACTTGGCATATACAAATGTGACTATAACATCTGCCTGGCCACGTTTCCACATTCCTATGATGGCATGTTCATGACAACACATAATTTGGAAAGAGCATTCCTGTCTCCATAGAATCCAAAGCTTCCCCTGGTAGGCAACATTAGATGCAGTGTTGGGTAATCTAAGTGAGTGAGATAGCCCATTTATCCTGCTATCTAAGTGGAAAGGTTCTGTTATTGCCAATATTCCTACTGGCAGATTCCTTGCCCAATGTTTGAGATGCGGCTTGGCTCTTCTTAGGCCTCTACTGTTCCCAAAAAAAATGTCTCCAGCCATGGCTTAATTCTAGACAAAAGTGCCTAGTCTCAAACTTCTGGCTTAACCCTTACGCTGTTTAGGCTTTATAGAGATTGAGAGACTTTGATGTCCTAGCTGACCTGCGCAGAGATATGGGAGATCCTTTATACTCTTTGATGTCATTAATTGGATCTGAATCATAAAGTTTTCCACTGGGAAGTTTTTTTTGTAGCAAGTAGCTCCCCTTCAGATTCAAGCTTCTTAGGTTCCTTATCAGAATCCATGTTCCTCCAGAATCTGCCAGTACTGCCTTTTGTTTCAATCTCCAACAATTGTAAATGCTAGATATCAGAATCCGCCATTGCCACCCTATCTGCTTCCATAACTATCGTCACCACCCTGTCACTAAGTTGTGTATCCTTTCCATCCTCTTTTGCTTCTTTATTCCTGCTACACTTGGAATACTTAATGCCCATCTTGTCCAACCTTTGTTCAGTGTCAGAGAGCTGAGCAGTTGCATTTGAAGGGTCTGCAGCCGCAGTGATATTCAGAGGGATGTGGCAGGCTGCTGCCTTTGGGGAGGTCTCAGTAGACACCCACTCATATGAGGGTATTGTTATATCTTGGGCTGCCACTGTGGGGCTCTTGAATGAATCCAACTCCTCCGCAATTGCTTCCTTCATCGCAGACATCAGCTGTTACTCTCCCATTACCTTCCAATTCAGCCACCAGTTGTTGCTATTCTAATATCCCACTTGAGTATGTAATACCCAGCTGAGCGGGAACTGATGAGCCCATCTCCTTCTCACCTATCATTTGCTTGCCCGTTTCTGTAGCTTCATGCTAAGTTCGTTTTGAAGATTCACCAACTTCCCACAAAACCTGCTGCCTCGCAGATAGGGGTGCTACAGATCTGCTCAAAGTTGGCCACATCCCATTCTCCAAGATTGTCGGGACACGACCCCCTTCATTTCTCTGGCGGCCATGGACTCTTTTCTAGGTTCTTGGTTCCTCCCGCACCTGAATGGGGTAGTTTCCCATTGTGTTTACCAGAGTGATGTGAGGCACCACCAAACATGGGCTTTGTTTCCGAACCAAACACTGCACCAACTCATAATCCTGAGTTTCTTCAAGCCCATTATCCGAGAAGTGATATAGCGCACTAATTTTAGCACACTAAAAATACTCTAATGTTGTGGGCCCACTGGATCTGATGTGGCAAGTATTAGTGTATTTTTAGTGTGCTAAATTAGTGTGCTAAATTATTTCTCCCATTATCCACCTGTAGTAACTGGCAAATGGGCTTAACCAGCTCGCCAAAAATCCATTAATTCCAACACTGCACCGAAATGCCAGACAGGCGCATCCACCTATCATTCGGGTGAGTCGTTGTGTAAGGGGACAATCGACGAATATCCACAAGTCCTAACTCCCACCACCTTGAGCTCTCAACTTGAAAGGCTCGCATCTCTGACTCCAATGCCGTCTGAATCAGTACCTGGGGTCCTTGAAGCAGGGAGATCTTGATGTGTGCCAAATGTGGATGACCTAGAATTTTGCGGGCTATTTGGTCCCGGGATATCTCTTGCAGAGTGGCTACCAGACACCACTCGAACCATTTCATCTCTGCCGGAGTAGGGTTAACTACAATTTGAACGACTTTGGCAACCTGCTCGACTGTAGTATTGTGCTAGGTCCGTCATGCTATACGGGCTAGGTTGTCCCATTTTTTTGGGTTTAGGCAGGCCAAGTCCGTTTAACTTAGTCCGGATGTCTATTGTCTACCTATACCAGGTGGCACCACCATCATGTAAGAAATCCATTGCCATTTTCATTCTCTAAAGTTCTAGTGGAAGAATTTGTGAGAGACTTGAAAGCATTACTCCTAACAATTCATTAGAAATAAATAAAATAAAGCAGTGTTTGCAAATATTTTTTACTTGTAGGCTTAAATACACAAGTATAAGCACATGCAGGCATTACAATACTCAAAAATAAAAATTTATTGTTGAAAAAGTAAAAACATTTGCAAACATTGGCTAAGCACTATTTGGGAAGTAAAGGCACTTATGACATTGACAGCAGCATAAGTTGACTTCTAATAGAACCAAAATTGACTTTTGCTTAAATATAGAGAAGCAAAAGCTAATAAGCGATCCAAAAAAGTACCAAAATGGATTTTGCAACAGTACTTCCATTTACCAAACTAGTTGCCTGCTGGATTGAAGACAAGTAATTGATTTCTAACAGAAGACAGAGTATATCCATCTAATTCCATACTCTCCGGATGCTCAGCAGACGATAGATGTGATATTGTCCAGGAATTTTTTGGTATTGCATTTACTCCTTGGCAAGCAGGTCATAAAACACCTCTGGCTTCTTGGATCCCGACAGTACCAGCGCCTGAAAACATCATCGATTCGCGTATTACAAGACAGAAGCCAAGCATGGTTTGGAGGTGGCCTACAATGTCATGGATTTGGTATATTATGAGTCGAGATAATGATACACCCAACTTGTCAGACTTACTTGCAAAGATGAAGCCATGTGAATCAACAGTGACTCAGACCATGGCTTCCCCATGAAGTGAAGGCCGATCGGCAAGCCAGATTTATCGTATCCCACCTGCCAGTAAGGTACTTGATGTTCAAATTGTACTGTAAAGGAACGAAAGAGGAACAGAGATAGTATAGAGATGGGATCTTAGAAGCTTACAGGAACAGTCACAGCAGGCAATCCCAGGAAGTTTGCAGCCACCACATATCTTACCAATGCAGCTGAATATGTGCCAGGCAAATGATTGATTAGATTCTAAAGAACAGGTGATGGAAGAGATGCAATAACTGGACACCCATTTAGACATATATCTACTACCTCCGTTTATGTAGTCCAGCTCGCCAGTCTTTAGGCAATCCTTCTGTATCGGGTATGCAGTGACACTGTTGAGAAAGCCACAAGGCGTTAGCATTTGGATATTCAGTTGGATAGGTTACCAGGTATAGCAAATGCTACGGACAACAGACTGGTTTTATTGTATGAAATGTGGTAGGAATCAAGATTTAGTCATGGAAGAAAACAGATATGAAAAACACAATTCAAGACAGTACTTGATTATGTTGTAACTGCTAATGCATCAGTCAGCTAAGTGGGCATATATAAGGGGCATCCGTATTTCACTTTTGCACCGAGACAATAAAGAATTAGGACTAGATGTATAATGAGTAGCAACGGTTCTAATTCAGAAATCTTCAAAGAAAATTCAATCAATAGCTATTAAATCTCTTTTCTATTTTTTTGCCTTCAAACAACGACTTGAAGTATGTAGAATAAGCAGATACCACGGTAGTAATAAAGATTCATTGGGAATCGTTAAAATTTTCAGATAAGCTATGTTTGGCAAGGATCATTTCATGCAATTTACATGGAACTAGTATCCACTAAATCTTCCAATAGTAACAAACTCAAGAACCAAGGAGCTCACCCAACGGTTGGAGTGACAATAACATCTGCTGCATCGAATATCTTCCGGTGGAATTGCAGTTGACGGTTCCTGCAACAGACAACGAAGTACACTAAGAGAAGTTAAGATTCAAATGGCAGCAGCACAAAGAGCTGAAACATCAAGATGTAGATCCGTTGCAATTACCTGAGCTTTTGTGCATTGAGGTACTCGTGGCTGTCGAAGGAACCATACATGGCAAGAGCTACTCGAACATCACCTCCAGACTCTGCCGGGTCCCTGTTCCATTCAACTGTCCTTATAAACTTATTTACATTTACTCTTATTCTTCATCTCAGTTCAAAGATAACTGGATAACGAGAGTAGAATACAAACAGCTTCTCCAAATATTTAGCAACGGAGCCACTACATTCAGATCCGATCGTCAAATAATGCGCCAACCGCATGGCTTCTATATCCGGAATTGTAACATCTATAATCTTTGAAAAGCAAATGAGGATTAGGCTACTGAAAAATAATGCTCAATCAGCATATATAAGCCGGATTATACCCATTAACCGGTTAATTGTGTTTAAGGACCTTAAAGTATGACTTAGTTACCAAGCGATCTTCTAGCAAACTACAACAAGGACCATGTGGAACAACCTCTTAGAAGATCAAACACTAAGAACCTAAACAGCTCTCAGGCACAATTAATAGATATAAAGGAGGAAAGTTTTTCTCTTCAATAATTTAAAAGCAAGGTATATAATTAAGGGCACAACTATTGCAATGTTTGCTCCTTTTATTTCTATTCTTCTTGGACCAATTATAATGCATGCTCATGTTTTCACTTCTCGTTTGCATACCTAATCTTTTTATTTATCCTTTGCACAAATAACACTGCAAGCGTGAATGTTAAAACATTATCCGATGCGAGAATTTTCATTGCAGCCTCAACCTAAGAAACATTATTTTGCCATTACCTCCCAGCCGTACCTTTCAGTTATCCGATTGATGGGTGATAATCTATATATTTGCCTTACTAAAAATGAAAATGGAGTCTAAAACCTTACCTCCCAGCCGTACTTTTCAGTTAGCTCGGCCACAACATTGTAGCAACGCGATTTGATATCGCCAGAGCAGTCATTAAACCACTGAGCAAAAACCAGAGTAGTTCAAAAGAAAGAAAACAGAGAAAGAAGATTTGAGTACGTATTCATGTCAAACTGAAGAAAGCATGGCAAGAATGAATCACAGACCTTTCCGTATCTCGCCATTTTGATCGTATTATTTGTAGATCCCAGAAGCGGAAGTCCTATTTTAGGCTGGTTTAAGACAACAGAAGGATAAGAGTGTAGCAGGAAAACAACATAAACTCAAACAACCATAAAATCAGTTGATTTGTAGGGGTTCTCCACTTGAATAGTTTCAGCACGGATTGTGTTGTATGTGTTAAGTCTAGTAAACAACTGAACGCGTGAAGGGGTTAATACCACTGGAATTCCACAGAGATCAGCTGAAATACCACCGCTGATGGCTGCATAGCTGTAGAATGCACAAGGTTTTGCATAACTGGGAGGAGAAGGTTCAACCAGATGAAGTATGGTGTCAAATGACGAGCTAAGGAATGAAACTTACGCAATCAATGCATCTTCCACAGTTGCTGCAAGAATCCCAACATTGCCAACTGTGTAGTTTATGGGGATAACTCTACAAGTCAGCACTGTCTAGTAAGACGAATGGTTTGAAGGATGACTACAGATGTCTCAACGAATATATAATTTCTGTATTAAAACAGATCCTTGAGAAAGGATTTTTCAGCTCACCCATCATGAGGTACTCGTGCAAAAGTTGGTTTGAGGCCGACCACACCACAAATGGCTGCTGGAATCCTTACAGATCCTGTGTAACCCAAGCAACCAAGAATGTCTTCTGTGATTCTTGTCTAACTTTCAGCTTCTGATATATGCTAAATTACTATACTCTTACAACAACAACAACAACAACAACAACAACAGTATATTCTCAACTAGGAAAATTACTATACTCTTGAATGGGTTAATTATGAAAAAATCTGCTTGATATTTGCAAATATTTTCAGTAGTCACTTGACCTTCTTAAAACTAACATTGTTAATCTAACAAACAAGAGTTAACATTTTGGTCCCAGCACAGGTGTTCTGGAGTTTGATGAGTCTTGTGCTGATGCTCTAGAAAAATATTGCTCGGGGGGTCTATGGTTTAATCGAATCTATTTTTCAAGTCTCTTAATCCACGTAGAAAAGAAGAGAGAGAAAGGAAAAAAAAGGGATATATATATATATATATAATGTAGACTCACCTCCTCCATCCACGCCAAGTGCAACAGGGCAGAGACCAGCAGCTACCACAGCAGCGGACCCGCTAGAAGATCCCCCAGTGATCTTACTCCTATCATATGGATTTCTGCAGGCCCTGTGATATTCACATGGTCATTCATTAGCAGCATCCATTTATGTGAATGGAAGAATGAATATCTAGAAAGAAGCATGAACTTGGATCATTTTTAAGAGATCTATGGCTTCAACATCAACAAAAATTGGATAAGAACAATATATAAATGTGAGCAACGAAGCATGTGAATCCCGGGCTTGCATCTGGGGATCCTTACCCATAATGAGGATTAATCCCGTTCACTCCAGCCCCAAGCTCCTGCATATTTGTTTTACCGACTGTTATGGCACCACATAGTCTTAGGCGGCTGACACAGCATGCATCTTTTTTACATTGTCTCACATGATGCAACCACTTTGATCCTCCTGTGGAAGCCAGTTTTAGCCCCCCCAAACGAACAATTCTAGTACCTTTATGAGATGCTGCACTTTTTCATTTACAAGAATGAGATCATAATTCATACCTGTAGTTGGATAGGGCAGACAATCAATTTCGTCCTTAATAGCTACCAGAACTCCATCCAATACGGACAACGGTTCTCCTGGGGAAACAAATTTAAGGAGTATGCAAATCAGTTTATTTACAAAGATAGATATTAAAGATATAACCAGAAATTTCCTGGAACCAATCAAACATATATTTTTTTAAATCTAAGTTGAATCTTTTCACAATTAACATCACAAACCTTTCTGATAGCGAATAGTTGATCCCTCAGCTTGCTTTAGAATGTCTTCTACATCATAATTGATAAAGAATGACATCTGCATCTCCTTGCTTGACGACTCACGAGCAGAAGCTATAAATCGTTCCGCTACCTAATGCAGAAACGTGACATAAACCAAGAATTCGCATACAAATGCTCCTCATATCATATAATCTTCACCAATCCTTCACAGATTCAGTAACTTGGTCAAGTTAAAGAATCAAATATTTTGCATTGCAAGTGGAGGCTTAAATACATTAAAGATAATATGCAACTTAATCTCTCAGAATAAATGTTGTTGGAAAGAAAGATCAATTTCTCTTACTATTGTCGGAGTTGTCTCCCCTGATATATAAGCCTTGGCATAGTCCATTATTGTCCATCGCTGGAAACTCAGTCGGGGGCTTTTAAGCACATCTTTGGATGATTGAAGACAATCCACAGCATGTCGAACCTTTTCGGTTGGCGACAAATCTGGCTCCACATATTTTACTTGGGTTTCAACATTTTCTGTCATGGAAACAGGGAATGTATTAGAACCTGGAAATATTCACCTGAATTCATCACTCCAAGCATTCAAGAGTTAGTTTTTCTCCCAACCCGAAAACACATGACAAGAGATGAACAAGGAGCGCGTATTGAGAACAACCAGGCATTCAATTCACGAAAAATTGCACTTAGAACTTTCACTGCAATCTAGATTTTTGCGTTGTGTCCTATGCTTGTTTCTTTCAAACTTAACCTGGTGAAAAGAAATCGAGCATTGAATGTCAACAAGTAACCGATCTTAACTTCGCCATCACCCCTTTCATTTCTGGTCAATTTGGCATGAAATTCTCGGCGGTTCATGATCACAATAAAGGCAAGTCTAAGACTGAGAACATTCTAACTTTTTAAATAAATTACTTCCGTAATGATGGAAAAATGATATACTCAGACTTTTTTTTTACGCATCTTGCAAGAGTAGGGGATCTCACTCGTCTCATTCAATGCTATGTTAAACACAGCGTTCAACTAATCTCATCCATCCATTATATGTGGGGTATATCATTCATATGAAATGCGTGTTAAAAAAGAACGTGGTATATCAGTTCTCTAATGATGGTCATGCGAAATTCTTTGGACTTCGACATTACAGGTAAGAAACGAAAATGACTATTGTGCTCCGGAAAATAGATACCGAAATGTTGAATGATCATCACATTAAGAAACGCTAAAGATACATATTAGTGGCCAAAACGAACTATGAATGCCAGTTTTGAACCGAAATCAAACCAATGTTTCATTGAATTCATATTTTTGGTTGATCGTAATATCGCGTTTCATTTACGGTTTATTCCTTAAAAAATTATAACTGGTGGTTCAAGCAAAAACGAACGTTAAACGTCGGTTAATTGGGCAATTATATAAAAAAAATTGACAAAAAATAGTTAAAACCGTGTTGGAGCCAACCAGAACCATAGAGTAAACCGGCTAATCAGGGACTAGCTAATTGTGAACCGCCGATTAACCGACTACCGACAATTCCAATTCTGATTAAAAAAATGAACCGTGATCCAGCCACCGCTAGATATACAAATGTTAGAAGTAATAGATTTTAGAAAAAATGACTCTATTAAATTCCAGTGCTTCTATTTAGTGAAATTGTTGGAACTCAATATATCAAATGACGCAATGCATATTGGGTCGCAACAGAAACGGTCTCTTTGTATAATTAAAAGGATAAGACCGCGCACATCTGACCCCCCAGACCCCAACTTAGTTGGGAATATATTGGGTACGTTGTTGTTGTAATAGATTTTAGAAAAAAATAAATAAAAATAATAATAAAAATGACTAGAAAGATAATAACATTATAATTAAATACCAAAACATAATTTTTATAATGAAAATAATAATAAAAATGTTGGAGAACTAATAGTAAAAGTATTTGAATTATATATAAAAAATCATTAATATTAATACTAATAAGATGATACAAAATTATTTATTATTTAATTTTATTTGGGGTTATTTGTTTTGTTTGATGGGCAAAGAAATCGTTTCATTCATATACACATATTTATATGTGTTATTTATTATTCTAACTTTATTTCTCTTTTATATTATTTCTTCGTATTTTTAAAAATATTTTTACGATTTTCTTTCCCCCCATATTTTCCATGATTATTACTCTGTTTTTTTTATTAAGTTTTTAAGGAAGAAGCGAAGGCAGTTTGTCACTTATGCCATTATATTTTAAATGTAATACTTTACCATGTTTTTTTTATTAACACTGCTATAATCTAAGGAAAAAGGTTAGCTGATGACTGATGTACCTTGACTTGAACTAGAGGGATCCAAACGAATCTCGGGTTTTGACCCGGCATTACGGTTTAAGCCTTAGAATTTAGGGTCACCTTGATATCGATATGGTCGTATTGTTTTTATTTTCATAGCATCATTCTCTTTTGATGTCTTGTAATTTTCGTAGGAAAATAGTGTTACTCACAGTCACAGAGTAGAGAGAACAGCCTCACCTTGATATGGGTGCACAGGTACAAACAGAGGTGCTTCTTTAAACTCTGCAAAGGAGACGAACTGCACAAATTTGGGCCAACCATCAACAAAAAAAATAAATATATAATTAGTATATTTTCAATTAAATTATGGTCTATTCTTAAATAAAATGGGTTTATATGTGCATGGGAAGACCCGAAATTTTGACTCTAGGAATGAAACAAATATTTCATGGCAAAACATAAATTTGGGGTAAATCACATATTCGTGGTGTGAAATGGTGGTGGTTACATTGCTTTTTTTTTTTAAAATTACACTTAAAATGTTTTTGGGTGCGTTGCAGTGTCCCTGGTCCGCCCCTGCGGCCACAACACTCAGCAGGCATTTCTCATGATCAGTATCAGAAGCTTGTAATTATCTAAACTGGGCAAGGCATATATAATTCTATACTGAACCAAATCATAAGAAGATGTGTGAAGAATTTACCTTGTGAATTTTGTTACTCCTCTTGAGCAAATAGAATAGTATGTCTCCAACAATGGGAAACTCCAACACCCAAGCAGCGATTTTCACCAAAAGGCCAGCCATTCGAGGAGCTAAACGATATTAAAGAGAGAAAAAAAATTATTTATACCGGGTTAACAACAACTTTTTAAAACTATCTTCTAGCTTAAAATAAACCAAAGTTCAGCTTTTGTGGATCAAACAAATTCACCTTTTACATTGGCTTCGACGTATGAGTAATCGCTATCCGGCCCGAGATCGACTTCTTCAACAGGCTCGTAAACCACACCTTCATCTTTGAGAATACCCATGGTCGAAGATCTCACACTACCAATGCAGAAGTTCTTATGTGTTGTTGGGTGTGGAGGAATAGATGGCTAAGAGAGGAGGAATGAGTGTTTTTATACATGCAAATGTATTAATGTTAAGTTGAAGTGTCTGTTTGGCGATACAATGATGGTAAAATATGCCGAAGAAAAGGAAGAGGTGCTTGGAGTCATTGTTCAGACCAAACATGACGAGGATAAAAACATTTAACGTCATTTTGTGTGTGTCTTAATGCCTTTTCCTATTACTACCATTACAACATTCTCAACCCAAGTTAGGGTTTAGGGATCAGATATACTTAAGCCTTACCCTTTGTAATTATACAAAGAGGTTGTTCCCGTTTCAACTCAAGATGCATTGAGTCATTTGATGTATAGATTCCAACAACTTTATTAATTAATGTACTGAAATTTAATAGAGTCATTTTGATCTAATCAATTATTAGTACAAAACTAAAAAAATTATCAATGATAACTCTTTCAGTTCCATTAGCAATTGACACTCTTGGTGCCTTTTCCTAATCTATTCATATACTGGATGTCATAAAAATTAGTTGGTGCGACAAGGCAGAGTCAAGATTTTTGCTAGAGGGGTGAAATACACATTAGGGGTGAAGGAGGATGGGATCATACTATTTTATTTAAATTGTATTGAAAAAATGGGTATGAGGATGGATAGGTGGGGGTGGAGTCCCCTCACCCCACCCCTGATTGGACATTGGAGAGAGTGTGGAAAATGAAATGATAGATGATATTAATTGTACCAAACAAAAATTAAACCCCATGCCATAAGGAACCACTGCCACTGGTTTATCTTTCATTCAATACGTATACACGCAATTGAAGTTTTGACTAATTATAGAGTCTAAAGTCAGGCACCCTATTCCTTTAATTGTTTTGTCATTAAATGGAGAGTGAACATCATTTCTAGGTAGAGTAGAGATATATAAAGAATAAGTGATGGTACAAGTTTGAAAAAGTTCAAACTCCTCTTACTAGATATATGTAATATGTATACTTCCAATGGTGGTGGAGCCAAATATCCACATAATTAATAAGTATAAGAGGCAGTGACGGATCGAGCCATAGTGGTAAGGGGGGCGGAATTTATTTTTAAGGATGTAGCAATTTTGTTAAGGCGGTGTGAAATATTAGAAATTATAATAAAAATATGTATTAAGAATAAAATAGTTAAAATTTACACTATTAATTAAGTTTTTTCAAAATTCAAAGAGGTGCGACGATACGATACCCTTGGTGCACTTAGACCATCCGCCTGAGCTGAGGTCACACATCATCTTTCACATATACGGATAATCAATTATCCGAGATATAATAAATGCATAAGCTAGGAGAGCCATTTGCAATACTTACTTGCACCAAGAGACAATTGTAAAGGGGGCTTTGATCTCCAACTCCATAGCTTCACAGCACTTAACTACATCTTTGAAGTGGAAGAATTCAACTCCTGCAGTTTCTTTTTGACTTACATAATCTTGAGTACGAGTCAAAAAATGTATGCCAGAGTAGTTCAGTCTCAGAAGGATCAATCCCATAATTTACAATATTAGGTTAAAAAATCACATTTATTTGTTCATCATCATACTCTCTCTAAAGGGGGAAATCCATAGTCCAGTGTCGTGATTAGAAGGCTAGTAGCCCTAAAAGTCAACTCGAGGCGTTGTACGATCGTGGTCCACGCCCAGGACTACAGTCCACAGAGCGCGTAAAGCGAAGACCGGGTTCTAGACGTTGTTGACAACAGCCACATAACCAATCATATTATCTCCATCAAATTTCAGTTCGTCGTGATGGACCATTGTCCAAGGTAGAGACAGCCACCAAACGAGTTAGACATAACATGCACGGAAAAAAATGTGCAAACGGGTTAAGCACAACAAGCTTCAAAAAAATGTGTATGCAGCCGGCCATTTTATTTTATTTTTATTTTTACAAAAAACGTGCGTTTAATAACCACTCGTTTTACAAGCGTGTGCGTGTTGGGCTAGAAACTCCAGCCCGCAAACAGTGCTGGGCTAGAAACTCCAGCCCATAAACCGTGTCGTGCGGTGCGGGCCTATGTCCATCTATGGTCCAAGGCGGATGGTCCGTTGTCCACAGAAGTCACATCTCCATCAATTCAGTTTATTGTGATGGACCATAGTCCTGTGGACGTACTGCAGTCTACATAATCATCCAATTCGTCGATCCCTTCCGGTTGCGAAGGACTGCAATTACAACGATCACCCTAAGACTCATACTCTCTCAAGTTTCCTAATTAAGATGATACTTTTGAGGAAAATACTAGTTGTAATTTATGTAATATTATATTGTAATTGAGATTTTACTGTAATTCGTATTTATGTAGTTATATGATCTATAAATAAAGGTACACGATTAGTGATTCAATGGCATTCTTCTTTTTGTCCGCTTCATTTGTAGGTTTATTTATGAAGAGTGTAGAACTGCGATTAGAATGAATCTAACGAACAAAAACTGAGCACGAACGAATCTGAATACAAACGGATCGCATTCGGTACCTGTTTGATGCGGAAGCGTATCTGAATCGTAATCTCCTGAATTGAATTGATCACGTTGAAGGGGCTATAAAAGTCCATGTTGTATCCACGAACCAAATCTCTTCCCCGAGAGTGATT
>JAOWBN010178227.1:0-17489 GCA_028565015.1 Pinguicula moranensis
AGCATTTCTAGTTCTTGAATAGATCCAAACAGTCCTCTTGGTCCAATTTCCGGTTCCAGAACTTGTTATAATAAATGACTCCTCCTCTTGTAAGAGCTTCTGGAGCGCTAACATTCGCGCTATCGCTGGGGCGGATGAATGAAGCTACTGAGAGGCGTCCTTTATCAGCATTGACAACTGCTCTATGCCTACAGCCTAAAACAAGTTTTACAAGACAGCAGAACACCAATCTTAGGGAACTTAAAAAGGTCAGAAGCTGATCTTCGATTTCTTATTTGGAGAATTGAGGCTTACCTGTAGCTGATCCCCAAAGTCGATGAGAAAAGCATTTGGCCAGGGTTTTACTGCAGCCCATTGCCCATTTTCCATCTTTGAGAACTTGAAGCCCAGCCACCTGCGAATCATGCAGGAGAATTGTGAGGGCGCTGAGATCTGTATGTGCTGGTAAACAGGCGGTGATGGACGGTTTTCTGCGAGGTATCCCATGTGGCAATGATATGTATACACATTCCCTATATGCTGATGACACACTCTTTTTTGAAGGGAGATGTGGAAAATGTGGGTGTTATGAAAGGGGTATTACGACTTTATGAACTTGTATCTGGCCTCTCGATCAATTTCTAAAGAGTGGGTTGCTCGGAATTAACCTTTCGGCTGATCTTTTAAAAGAATGTGCATCTGTACTGCACTGTTCGATTATGCAGACTCCGTTTGAGTACCTTGGACTACCTGTGGGGGGCAACCCGAGCAATCATTTATTCTGGGACCCTATTGTGCAAGCTATGAAGAATCAGGCGCTCTCTTGGGGTTTCTCAATTTTGGCGGGCGGATCACACTCATCAAAAGTGTGCTCACGAGTATGCCGGTATACTATTTCTCTATGTACATGGCCCCGGCATCGGCCATCGTGGAAATGACCCGCATCTGTCGGTGCTTTCTTTGGTGGTCAAACCATGCTTCCCACCCATCGATTGCTTGGCTCAGTTGGGACTTCATGTGCATGCCCAAAGATTGTGGTGGGCTGGGTTTCCTTGATCTGGCTGCTTTTAATAAGGCGTTGTTTGCAAAGTGGGGTTGGCTCCTAAAAACTGATGAATGAGGCCTATGGAGAGCTGTAATTCAAACAAAATACTTTGGCCTTGAGAGCCTTGATCGGGATTGGGTATCGTTGCCTATAAACAGTATCTCAACGAGGTGGTGGAGAGATTTGAGAAAGATTATATGTGTAGATGGCTGGTTTAAGACCGCACTCTTGCGCGTCCTTGGCGACGGTGTCCAAACCAAATTTTGGGAAGATGATTGGATAGGTACAGGGCCGCTCAAACATTGATATAGCCAGTTGTACTGGCTGGCGGATGACAAAGGATGTTCGGTGGCAGACAAATGGTCCTTTGATGGTGGATTGTGGCATATATGCTGGCAATGGCGCCAACCACTAAACAGTAGAGGGGCAACTCTTATATGTGGGTGAGAGGTAGAGCTAGCTGACTATCATCCTCGGCCATCTACCGATCATTGGAGTTTTCTACATTCAGCCTCTGGCCGATACACCGTCCGATCAGCCTATCATTCGTGTTGCACAGTGCCGGTCTCCAGGGTAGTGCCTAGACCAGAGCGTTCACATATCTAGGGCAAAGGGGTGCCATTCAATGCTATGGCATTCTGTTGGCGGCGGCTGCAGTCCCGCCTCACCACGGTTGATAACTTGCTACGACGTGGAGTCCCAATTCCTCTGCAAACTCAAAAATGTGTCTTCTGCGCACAGGATACAGAGACATTAAAACATCTATTTTGGATGTGTCCAATGTCATATGACATCTGGCGCACTCTCTATGCCTGGTGGGATATCTCATATGTAGGCTACATTTTACCGCTGGAACATTTCGAAGCTCATATGGGTCTCTGTCCATCACGGTAAGCAAAAGATTTATGGCGGTCATTGTGGCAATGTCTTGCTTGGAACATTTGGAAAACAAGAAACAATGTGCACTTTAGAGAGGACAACTTCGATGCTTTTCGTGTGGTGGAGACAATCAAGGTTTAAACATGGCACTGGATAACCTCTTTTGTAAAAGTAGGTAGTTCTGCTACCCTTATTGACTGAGTTAGGCACTCGAGATTGTGTGCTAGTTCTTTCCTTCCGCCTTGATGTGGGACTATAGAGGGCCGGGTGCACCCTGTATGGGGGACACTCATTGCCTATAGTACTGTAAAAATTTATCGGTAATTTAATTTTCATTAACCGCCCAAAAAAAAGTTCATGTCTGTTGTGAAGCACACATTCGAAGCCTCAACTCAAGCGTCTTCTCCTTCACATTCTGCCTTTCCTCAAGGCATACAACCATTGAGTCTTTCATAGTCGCCTGTCTAGAGATTCGTGGAAAATGGGGTTCTAGTTTGTTGATCAGATGATGGAACCATGGCCTCTCAACCATCATCAATGATAATTCATCAAGTTCTATTTTTTGTTCCATGTTTACACCATTAAGTCCAAGCTTTTCATCGGCTTCACCGGACATTCAGCTAGCATGGAATGTTGGAGGATATTATTTGTAATATTAGATTTATATTATAATAAAATAGATAAAAGTTATGTTTTGTAATATTATAGGTTTAGTAAATATGTTTTGTAATAATTGTAAATTTGCCTATAAATAGGCACATACATAGAGATAGGCAAACAGACAGAGCCCAAGGGAAAATGGACTCAAGCCTACCCGTCTGGCGATGGATTTGGCTTGTGAATTTGGCCCGCCTAAAATAATAAATATTAAAAAATTCAAAAAAATACCAAAAAAAATACCCAAAAAAATGGGTTGTCCGAAACCCTGCCTATTTCGCAAAACAAACCTAAAACCCCACTCATTTTTTACACAGGCGAGCACGACTCGCCGTTTGTTTATAAAATAGGTAGGTTTGCCAACCTCTACACATACACATTGATAAATGTGTGGTGATTTATGCATTCCTTCTTCATCATCTTCTTCCTCCTTCACGTTAGGAAGTTAGATTTGGATCTAACAATCTAAACTTATCAAATCAAATTAAATTGTTCAATGTAAACGACACTATCATGGATCTAAATGTCTGGGCTATCATGGATCTAAAATTCCTAAGATTTGGACCGAAGGCCCGGATAGGTATGCTGGCTCGCAAGTAGGGCACTAATCTTTTCTTGTTTCATTAACAAGATAACAAATCTCCGAATGGGATGAGCTACAAACCCATCATCCTTACTACCAAGCCTATATTCGACACTGTCTTGACCCAATCCAGTAGAAACACTGACTTGGCCCAGTGCATCTTGACTTAGGGAGCCAGCGGTAGTATCTCGTTCTTTCAATTGGGGCCCTGTTTCTTTGATTTGTTTTTTAGGCAGCCAAATCTCAAGATCACTCTCAGACCTAGGAATAGACAACGACTTCACACTGTCATCAAAACTTTCATTCACGGGTTGTGTTTCCTGCAACGGTACAATTTCACCCACCCTGCCGCTGACTTTTCTGGCAGCTGATCAACAGAGTTTATCTGCCTAACCTTCGATGTCAAATTAAGACCTTTTTCAAATCGCTCGCTAGAGTTCCCAATTGTTTCTGTTTCTGTCAATGCTACTCGCTTATCTTTTACCAACTTTCCTTTAGGTAATGAGGTCCAATCGAATTCAACCAATTTTTTGCTTAAGAATTGTCTTTTGCCGCCCCTTATCAGGAGTCCCACCTTCTGCATACCACAATTGTTCCTGAAGTTCATCAACCACAAAGATGCTAAACTTTTCACTTTATGAAAGAAATCTCAAGAGTATGGCGAAATCTGATTGTTTAACGTGGTTAGGATTTGGATCCTAGCACTCTGCATTTCCGATCTCGCTATTGTCTTCTCATCCATTACAATTCAAGATGCCAACCGCTTGGCGATCTCTTCAAAATGAATCATACCAATAACGCAGCGGTATGCCTCGTAATTGGATCCAAACAGGGTGAGCTAGTTTGTGGTTTACTTGACTCCAAGGGCACAGAGAATAGATACAGATCTGCGATGGGAGGTCCACGTCATTCAACAAACAAGTTTGATCTTAGTTTGATGAGAACTTAACCTTCCTCTAAGTGGACTGTCGAGCTTCCTTCGTATCCTGATTCGGACAGGATTGTGTTGAGGCTAGTGGTATCTAATATCGGACTAGGTGGTTCAATTAGACATGTTAACAACAATTTAGAGGCCGCCAGATCCAGTGTTAATTTTATCGGCTTCATTTCTATAGCAACACTGAGGTCGTTCTCAGGGAAAGGACTCACCTGCTCCGAGTTGGCATTCTCTGCTTGCTGTGGAGCTTTGTCCCAGCTGAAAGTGTCTCCGACGAAGATCTCGCAGCAATTGGAGCTGAAAAGAGCTCACCCAGATGCCGTCCAGTCGCTCCTTCAACTGAGGTCCAGATGTGTTCAAGTTGAAACCTACAAAGCCAAACCGGTTGCCAGGGGATAGTCCTTTCTTTGGTAAATGTATATCAAAGACTTGATCATATCCTGAGAAAGCCTGCCACAACTCGATTTTTTTGGCAAGACGGTCAAAAGTTTGCAAAATGAAAAGATATCAATAAAAATGAATTTTACATTCGATGATACACTGCCATGTGTTAGGTCTAGGATCCTTGAGGCTTCGATCAAGAAAATATCCTGAATAGCCGACTCCTCCAAATAGTAGTTATAGCAGTAGAGTGTTCAAGTCTCGTAGTATGGCGGCTATGGATGACTTAAAAAATAGTATGTATATTCTAAATACACATTTACACGCGTATAACCATCATGATGTGACCTACAAATTCCAATATTAGGTTTAGGTAAATCGAGCATTAGAGCCGCCAGCTATGGCATTGAAAGGAGAAAATCTGTATGAACCATTGAGGAAATTATCTCTGACGCTGAACACATACAGTATTCCTTCTAATGTGGCAGAAGCTCTCCCTCATCACAAGCTATGGAAGAAGAAATAGCAGGACATGGACCATGAGTCTATTCCTCTAGGAAAGAAAGCAATGGGATGTAGGTGGGTCTACACTACCAAACCTAAAGATGAGGGAAGTATCCAACGATAAATGGGGTTAATGGATTTACTCAAGTTTATGGTGTCGACTACTTCAAAATATTTTCTTAATAGTATGGATGTATATGTTTATATATATATTCATATATGCAAGGGCGGACATAAAGGGCCAGTGGAGGCCTTGGCCCTCCCTGCGTGTGTGCTATACTTTAACGTTCCGCCACTCCACCTCAATTTTTTTTATTTCAGTTTTATTTCAGCTATATTAATTTAGTTTTTTGATTAAATTTTTATTTCAAGCTCTTTTGGTTATCTTTTAATGACAATGTTCATAATTTTAATTTACGATTTAAAGTTTTCTTTTGAATTAAATTTTTTTATTTCATTTATTATTGTCTCGATTCTATTCTATAAATTTGTTTATATTTTTATATCTCTGTTTAATAAATATGTTTTATTAGTGTAAATCTATTAAATAAATTAGATAGTATAAATAAATTAACTAGTATAAACAAATTAGCTAATTTTTTTTAATCATTATTTGACTTAGTAAAATTATTATTTTTCATAATTGTTGAGTAAATAAATTATTTTCTGGCCCAAAAAAATGTATATTGCTCTCTTAAAAAAATTTATTTTTGTCTCTTAAATTTTTCTATGACTCCTCTAAAAAGTTTTTGTGGCCCACCCTAAAAAACAATTCTGCTTCCACCCTTGAATATATATATATATATATATGTAAAACTTTGTAAATTAAATAATTTTTTTAAATAATAGAAAAATATCTAAAAGTTTAATTTTCCAAAATAAATAAATATTTAAAATTTTGAAATTATATATTGCATTTCATATGTGTGAGATATTTAGTGTTTTTAACATTTCGTATGAGTAAAAAACATTAATAGTGTTTACAAAAACAGTCTAAATAATACTGGATTAAAAAATATTTTTCTTTATTTTCCAGGCTAAGATCCTCTTTGTAGATTTTTCATTGTACAACTTTACCCAGTATATTCCCAACTAAGTTGGGGTTTGGGGGGTCTGATGTACGAGGCCTTACCCTTATAATTATATATAAAGAGGTTGTTTCCGTTTCGCGACCCAGACGGGTATCGATCCCTGGACCTCACAGTTGTGAGGTATAGTTGCTCACCACTTGAGCCACCAAAACTTGATTAGATTTTTCATAGTCATTTTCTCAATTGTTTGCCTATAAAAAATCTCATTTTGATAAAAATAAATAAATAAATAAATAAACAAACAAACCATAATCTACTCGATTTAAACCAATGAAAGCTCTACTCCTCCCTATTGAACTACAACCTGTATTAATTAATTAAAAGCCCTTCTAATTTTTCTGCTGCCCCGGTGTTTGACTATTGAACGACATGCCTTTCGTTCAAAGTTACAGAACCCCACGTGACGGTGGAGGCGTTTACGTGGAAGCAAAGGAAACTTGTTAAAATTCATGGCGAATTAAACGGAGTTTGGCAGTGGGTGCGAAGCCTAGAACTACAAGTAGAACGTAGGAAGGGAGGCAAGGCAATTTTGTTTGCTCGTCTTATAATTATTCTTATTTTTCAAAATAATCGGTCAGGACAGGAGAATTCATATTCCAATGGTGGAACTAACCCTAATATTAGAGTAGGCTAAAATGTCATATTTTTTTTTTTGTCGCGATTTTTTTCTACTCAAAAATAATTTTTTTTTATTTAAATATTTAAAAAAATTAAAAATATTTAATATAATATAAAAAATAACATTCAATCAAAATAATTAACACAATTTAAGTAATTAAATAATAAAATATCTAAATATATCGCTCTTGACGACCACTTTTACTATAAAATTCATCGATAACAGAATCAGAAACAATGTCTAGAGATAATTCCCGTTCAATATAAACAACCATCGAATCCGAAAGATATTAATTTTCAATCTTATTGCGAAGAACACTTTTGACACTCTTTATAGCTGAAAATGCACGCTCTGTTGTTGCGGTAGTAACTGGAAGTGTCAAAATAAATCAAATCAATTTGTCAATCAAATAGTAGTCTTGTGCCTTGTTTGTCTCATTCAATCTCCGACACAACTCAGAAATATTTGACAAATTCTGGAACCTGTCATGAGAAAGTACATCAAACTTGTAATGTTGCAGTTGAGTTCTCAAATAGTGTAATTCTTTTTGACCAAAATCATCTAGGTAAAATTCTTCAGCGAGATCACAAATACGATCAATGTCAAATGATTTAAACTTCTCTCTTGGATCCAAAGCAGTACTGAGCTGAAAAAGTTTAACTGTTTCATCAGGGAATCTATAGTTGATCTCATCCACTTGAGATTCTATCGCAGTATAAAATAATTCAACTCTGTAGTGATGCTCAACTGTGACAACTTTAACACGCCTCTAAGTGAGTAAATAAAATGAGATAAAACCTAAGTGACCAGGCTCAATTTTTGTCATAAAACATTTGCTCACTGCACATATGCTCTTTGATTATTCAAGGTTAATGGACATAAGTAAAACATGAACATTAGTAAAACATGAACATAAGTAAAACATGAACATAAGTAAAACATTTGCTCACTAGCATAGATTTAGTACATGACTGAAAAGCAACTTCTTCACTTTGGCTACAACCAGACCCAAAATGACAAGTATGATAGGAAAATAATCTGTTATCCCTCAAGTTATTCACGAAATAAACCAAAATTTGGCTATAACCAGCCCAAAATGATTATTTTCTTGGGTTTGGTACCAAAATAGTAAATCACATTACACATTTGATCCGAAGAGATTGACAATATTTAGAAACTCTCCGCCATATAACTCACATCAGAATATGATATCGGCAACCACAATTTTTCATTGAAAGGATATGAACGAATCATATAACTCACATGTAATATGGGAAATATACTTTTTTGGAGTGTTGTCCCTACTGTAAGTTAAGGCCATTTAATTGGAAAGTTGAAAGTTTTGAAGCAATTTAACTCCACATTGAAACAATCAAACAATTTGGTGATGGCAAAACCATGCGAGCAATTAGCAAACAACATAATCACCCATAAAATCTAGGAAACATATAATTAAGGATATCCCAGAGTAGGTAAAAAAACTACCTAAAAGCATACTCACCCATAATTGAAAACACTGTAAGCACGTAAAAAACTACCTAAAATCATTATCACAAACCTTCAAACCAATTGGGAAGTTGAATTGGGAATCAAGATTTGAGTTGGCGTTTCGTACTTTCTGGAATGAAATGGAACCAACGATTACAAGCTTCGACTTCGAGTCACAACCGCGTAGACCAGTTTCTCCCTACAAGACTCTTCTCTTCCACAACCAAAAGGGAGCACGGAGCACGGAGGGCTGATTCTGATTACAAGCTTCGACTTCGAGTCTTCAAAGGTTGACCCTTCAGTTCTTCGAGTCTTTGATTCGACAGTCGACTCACTCGACTCTTCACTTCACGGCTTCACCATTAGAAAGTGCCAAAGTGGGCTTAATTGATGCTTAATTGACCCCAGGGAGGAACAATGTTGGGCCAAAATTGACCCCGGGTGGAAGCCCAGGCCGCCCATGCACAGTTCCTCCCTTGCCTAGTATGGCATGTGCTGTTAGTCGGGTGTGTATAAATTTGCTGCAGAGACATGCCACGGCTGATCAAAAGGTTGTAAAGTTCTAAATACTCTACTCTGATTTTATTTTTGTTCTCCAAGTATGTGCTGGATCATATTGGTCACACATCCATTTTAACAGGAAGTAGAAGTGACATTAATTAAAATTTCATTTTAACAGGGAGGCAAATGGTATATTAGCTGTAGCAGGGTGGTGGGATCAAATAAATGAAAATAAAAATTTTAAACATTTATTCTCCGTGTGAACCGAGAGCAAAAAAATAATTATGGTTGGAACTCATTACCATACTTCAACAAGACCCAAACGGACTATGGTGCCTATGCGGAGATTTCAATGCAGTAAGAAATGTGGAAGAGAGAAAACCTCAGCAACTCTCCCCGTTCGGTGAAATGCGGGAATTTGGTCGGTTCATTTGCCAAACCAAGCTTATGGATATTCCACCACAAAAATGATGCTATACCTAAACAAACAAGCGATACACATCACCTAGCTTATTGGATAGATTCCTCCTCTCATCTGAATGGCTACTTAGATGGTCAAACCCCCACCTAAGGACACATGAATGAATGACCTCAGATCATAGGCCTGTAATGCTCAAGCAAGAGTTAGTTGACTGGGGGTTGACCCCATTTCACTCTTTGAATTGTTGGAACAAAACAAAAGAATTTGAAGGTTTTGTAAAGACCACCTGGGATAACTGCACAACGGTGGGATGAAGTGGATACGTCCTACATGAAAAATTTAAAACCCTGCTGTCAGCACTACGAATTTGGATTAAAAATGTATTTGGTCATGTGGGTAGAGGAATTGAGTAAAAACATCAATCAATAGCATCATAAGAGGAGAACACAAAGTACATAAATCTAACAGAACATTAGCTACAATTGCAAGAAGAAGAACTCCAAGAACTACAAGTGTTACTGCGGAGGCAAGACCATATCCTGTACCAAAAATCCAGAACGTTGCGGCTAAAAGATGGTAAACACAAAGTTCTACCATGTAAGAATCATGAAGAACAAACAACGAAATGAAGTGTGAGGCTTGAACATCAATGGAAGATGGACAGAAGAGGCCATGGAGGTCGAAGAAGGGATAAAAAACACTTCAAGAATCACTTTTCATCAATTTCTACGATCAGTTCAAATTGCCCTCTCCAGCGTTGAATTAGATCAATGAAGATAACAATGGACAACTCACCCGTCCATTCACTGAAGAGAAAATTAGGAAGATGGTATGGTCATGTGCACCAAAAAAAAAAGCTTAGGCTCAGACGGTATGAATTTCTACTTCATCAAGTATCATTGGGAAACAATGAAGAAAGGTATAATGGCTTTCGTTAAGCAATTCCAAGAAAACAACCAACTTTTCAAATGAATAAACTTCATCAAATTTGTAGCTTATTGAACACTATCAACCTATATCTCTAGTTGGATGCACTTACAATATATTAGCAAAATTACTAAAAAATTGCATGAGTTTAGTAATGGAAGAATTAATCTCCCCTTACCAAACGACTTTCACTAAAGGCCGATGGGTTATGGTGGGGGTAGTAATAGCAAAAAAAATTACGGAGAAGTTAAAGCAAACCAAGAAAGAGGAAAGGCATTTGACTCAATCGATTGAGGCTATCTCTTCATGATGATGAAGTAATTGGAATTATGTGAGAAATGGAGATTTAGATGACAAAGTGTGTAACTACAGCCACAGTACCCGTTAATGAAAGTCCCTCAGAAGTTCTCCCTAAAGATGGGAGTGTGGTAGGTGTAAGATCTCCGAACAATACACTACGTGTCATTATGCAAAATACGTGTGGAAGTGTAAATATAAGTGTGTATTAAGCATGCATAACAAAAAATTCTGAGATCTCTTGACCATGGATCTTTGTTAATTTACACAACTTAGAGTTCAAGGGAGTTCAAAAAGTGTATACCTCTTAAAGAATCTCCAATCCTTGCAAGTAGGCTCATTCCTTGAGGTTTTCAAATGTCAAGCCTATAGAGTAGTCTACACCACTTTTCTTAAGTCTTATACACCTAAATGTAGTGTTAGGCGGATGGGCCGGGCCAAATGGGCCCGCCGCCACCCGCATAAAATGGGTACGAGCCAGACCTGTCCGTTTGGCTGATAATTGGGCACAAATGGGTGGGTTTGGGTCGCCCATTTTAATAGAGGATTGACGCGGTCTCGGATTTTGAGCCCGCGGGTTGCCCTGCCCCGCCTGTTTAAATTAAAAAAAAATTCGGCCTACTTGTTAATGGATCAACACTCGATTAGTCGATTTTGATTAGATTTTAAGAATTAGGTCTTTAGTCTTCTCTTAGGATTCAAAATTCATTCGAGTTCGACTTCGCCATTTCCTGTTCGAGACTTCGAGTTTGACAATCGACCCGATCATCACCCTTACGGCCTTGCCTCACAGTCGCAACCTCGCCTGAGTCGCCTCTTGTCGCAGTCACGGCGAAAGGTTGGCCCTTGCCTCACTTTTTTGATCTTCACGCGGTAAGGTAGTTAGATTAAATTATACGTTACGTTTTTCTTTGGTTTGATTTTATTAGCGTTCTAGGGGCTCGTATTCTATAGTTAGGGTTGTTAATTTTAGGGTTTAGCAATTTAGGGTATTCTTTGGGCTCTGATTATGGGGTTAATGTTTTTGGATTTAGAGCTTTATGTTTAGGATTTAGAGGATTTCAATTTTGGGCATCCCAGTTTGTTAAACTTTCCCAATCTTCATAATATCTAAGAAAACTGAAAACTTCCCCACTATGAATCTTCAGAATAAAGGTTTTTGGATTTAGAGCTTTTTTTTTCCTTAAAGATTCTTGTTTATTGTTTTATGAGAACTGAGAAGGCTTGTTGATTATTGTTTTCCATGTTATTGTTTTATTTTTTTGTGAGAACTGAGAAGGCCTACTGATTATTTTCTATTGTCCGTGCCTTTCAGTTTCAGCATTAGTTCAGTTTTCTGCTTTTTTTTTTTATTTCTAATCCTGTGAATTCCTGAACCAGCCATTCATTTTGCTCCACTGATATAGTTTTTAGAGTTGGAATTGGAAGCCTAGGCTTGTCGGGATTTTCTTGCACGAATTAACATTGAGAACAGATATTTTCAAGTCCTTCTTACTTGAACTTCTTTCTGCCATTGACTATTGAAATTCATATTGCATCTTACTGAAATTTCTATTTTTTTAGAATTGAATCATGAAATGTTTTTGAGTTTTTGTCTCCTTTCGTTAGCCATTTTTGCCTGATAGGAGTTCTAATCCTTAAAAGGAGATGAGACTTAATTATACAATTTTTTTCATAGACTTTTTAAAATGGAATTTTTTTCATATACTTTTTCAAACGGAATTTAACTGTTTAAGACTTTATTACAAGATTTTTCCTGTTTTTTTTTAAAGTTGTAGGCTGTTTTTTTTTTTAATGTTTTTTTAGACTTTATTATAGGTTGTGGTCCTAAAAGTTGTTTGTGCTCAATGTAGGAAACTCTAGTTGAACATGGATGATATTGATAGAGAAAAATTGAATGAGATTGAAGAACATGAAACTGACTAGTTCACACAAGGGAGTACAACCACAGGGACGAGTAAGAAGCAAAAGAGGCTTACGTCCGAGGTATGGAAACATTTTGATAGATATGAGAAGATAGTCGATGGTTCATCTTTTTGGAAAGCAAAATGCCATTACTGTAAGCGAGATTTTAATGGGAACACAACAGCCAATGGTACTGGAACGTTGATGAGGCATGCAACAAAATGTATTCAAAAACATGGTGGCATTGATTTAGGTTCTGGAAGTCAATCCACACTACATTTCCTTGCTGATGGAAATGTAACTTATTGGCGTTATGATCCAAAGGTATGGAGAGAGTCTTTGGTTGTCTTGACTGCAGTATGCAATCTGCCAATTAGTTTTGGTGCGTGTTCATTTTATGAGAAGCATGTCAAAACAACATTTAGGGGGTGTTTTGCGCAGACCCTCTTATGCTTATAATTGGATTATAAGAACTTTTTTTGAAAAAATGAAGAGTTATTTTTTGGCGGGAAGGTGCTTATAATTGGATTATAATTTTTAGAAGGCTGCGCAAAACAGGGCCTTAACCTTCTTGAAATTAGAGCAACCCCTGGAATTTCTCTAAGTTTCCATCTGAGACTGACGCTTTTGTTTTTTTTGGAGTTGTTTCCTCGGAATATTTTTCGCGATTGCTAGCTATAACATCTGTCTGGGCCTCCGGGGTTGATAGAGATAGAATAGAAGATCCATAGAATAGAACCTTACCCGTGAGTTTGTTTTTTAATGCTCACGAGTCACGGGCCAGGTTTTAAAAGTTAAACCTTAGCCCCTTTTTAGCATCGCCTTCTTTAAATTATAATTGAATTATAAATATATTTTTTTTAAAAATTACTCATCATTTTTTGAAAAAAGATTCTTATAAGTCAATTATAAGCAAAAAAAACTGCACAAAATACCCTCTTAATCTAGATTCAGATAGTTCAACAATTTAAAAATTAGAGTTTCATATATATAAACGCACTTGAATTTTTTGTTCTAAAACGTAATACAATAATACTCTTGAATTTAAGAATTCTTGGTCGGCTTAGTAAATTCATGTATGGGGTTTAGGGGTGTGCGTTCGGAATTTCGAATTCAAAATTCGGAAATTTTTCGGAAATTTAAGAAATTTCGATCAGATCCGAAATTTGGAAATTTTGATCCGATCCGAAATTATTCTAAAATTCGGAATTCGGAAATTACCCTTATTTCGGAATTCCGAATGAACACCCCTAATGGGGTTGTCGTATATAGGCTAAAAATAGATTAATTCGACCAAACATCATAATATAAGAAAAAATACAATAATACAATAACCAAAAGCTATATGAATTATGAATTATTTGCTCTAAAAAGTAAAACATGATGACGGGTGAAGTTCATGCAAGATCCTCTAGGAACGTCTTCCAAATCATTGACGGATTGATGGTAGTATCCACAGAGTCGATGGCATGGCATTTTGTTTCATTGGAAAAGAATACTTTTCTTCACGCTAAAATTGTATTAATCCTAACAGAATATAATGTATCAATTTTCAATCTCATAGATCAAAAAGATCACTGCAATTTGGGAACTTAGTGGAACTAAAAATTGTTACTTAGAATTTTGTGGATTACTTAGAATTTTGTGGATTCAAATGGTTAGTCGCGGAGGCGACGGATGCAAAAACCATCACCCAGTAGAATAGCGGTGGCGGGTGGTGGTAGCAAAGTCGATAAATTGATATTTTAACTTGGTGAAAAAACAATAAATACATGTATTCAATGCTAACACAAATGGTAAGATATATGTTAGCCATTTTGATTTTCACTGTGTCATCGGAAACTATATTTATTATCAAGGGATGAGTCCTAAATTCTAACAAAAGTTCTTTAGCCCCCAGCACAACGAGAGACTCATTTGCGCACAAAATTGTTGAAGACCACTTCCGAAGAGACAAGAATTTTGTATGACTCGAGAATCCATAAACATACGATAGCGATATAGGTGATAATTCTAAGTTAAATTTCGTTTTATAACTTTAGTCTTTACTTTTCTTCCCCGTACATTCTAATTTATACCTGAATTTTGTTTTATGTGGCATGTAGGATTGACGAAAACTTTTCAAGAATTCATGGTCCGTCTTCTAATTGACATAAATGATACAATACAAACTTCAAAAATATAAATATTTAATTTGTATTTTGTGTAATTGTATTGGAACTCGGAATGCTAAGAAAATTATATCTATGTATGCTTCTTGGTAATAAATTTTGATGCTAATTGGTGCATGCATAATCTTTGGATAAATTGTGTTGAAATTTGATGAATCTTTTGGTTATTTAATGGATTGTTGATTTTTTTTTAAAGTATTTTTTTTTTTAAATTAACAAAGATAACAATGACGGCAATAGACATTTGACAATACCAGAGACCCCTACTTATTAGACGAATATTTCTATTTGGGATCTATCGGACTAAAGTTATTGCAATTGTGGTCATGTGGTCTAAAATTGCAGAGTAATGATATAGCCCACCGTTCATCCAAGTGGACCCTACTTTTCTCGTGCCTCTTGCGCCAGATTTCTTGCGCTATATCATTTCTGAAAATTGCATGATAGAAGTAAGCTCCTTTCCATGGTAACAAGACTGCGTGAGCAAGTATGAATTATGATATACAACAATGGCTTCTCGTCCGTGATGAAAGAAAGCAATGCAAAGCAAAGCAGTTTCCCCTATTCACTATTCAATTATTTCTTAAGCATCTACTCAACTATCATCTATCAAATCCCCCATTTAGATTAAATATAGGCCATCAGAGCTTGCAAGTTAGCACTCAAAACGGTAGCTAAAAATCTATACACAGCTATCCGAGGAACGTATAAAGTGAAGCCTCTGGGCGCCAGGCTTTGAGGACGCAGTAGCAGCTTCTCAACCATAGCTTTCCCGACATCTTTTCGTGCCGATGCAGCAACCAAGTGCATAGAAACCAAACTGAAGTAGTCAAAAAGATATCGTTAAGATAGAAAACAAGAGATGGACAGGTTTAACAAGCCCCCAAAATAAACCACATTCATTTGTAATGGATTAGGAAGACAGAGGTGGATCCTAGAGTAAGACAGATTTCATC
Organism: Pinguicula moranensis; assembly: GCA_028565015.1. Taxonomy (NCBI): domain Eukaryota; kingdom Viridiplantae; phylum Streptophyta; class Magnoliopsida; order Lamiales; family Lentibulariaceae; genus Pinguicula; species Pinguicula moranensis. Next base: position 15,342 of record JAOWBN010178227.1, read on the forward strand.
CTAAGAGCGGAAACCCTATGGATGTTCTAATTAAACAGGATGAAGGATCTTCTACGTGTCGAGATATTTGGTGAAGTATGATCCTTATACAAAAATGTCAATGCCAATGCTACTATCGAAGAACGGAATTTTAAAACAAACTCTAATCTAGATATATTGCTAATCCAAAAACAAATGTATCAGATATATAACACGGGTTGAGGGTTGAGGATTCTTTCTGCAGTCATTGAAGAGATTATAAGACACCAACCATATGAGCAAGTCCTATCAATGAATTGAATAAATTGCAAATCTGATTTTGAATGGGCAGATGACATAGAACAGCAAGGAGATGCGAGTAGTAGCAACTGAACACATATGTGAGCAACAACCTGAAAAACCCATCATAGTCAAAGAGTTTTTGAGTACCTTCATTTGATCCTTTGCTTCAAAGAATCAGCCTTCTAAAGCATATGTCTGGACCTTCAATCAGTATGGCATCGAGTTAATGTGCAATCAAAATTTTGTGTACAACTAGAGAAGTCGCAATGTAAAGATGCATCTGCTACCAAAAGCAATGCCTAGTGGTTGCAGAGATGTTTAAATTCCCTAGGTAAAGGAATCAAACCCCAGGTATTTCACCTATCTAAAAAAATAACATGCCAAGCACGCCCTTGGAGATGATGTAAGATTTCAATTGTTCAAACAACAAAAAAGAAGAACAATCTGCAACAGTAGAGATACTTGGGTAGTCACCCGGTTAGCTTTAGTGCTAACTATTATAACGCAACCATCTTAACAAACTACAAAAGGTCAACAAATTTACTTCACTCAGCAATCAAAGGCTCTTAACATAATGCACTGCAAATAATAATTAATGAGCATATAATGCACAAAAATGGCACATCCGCAAGTAACAGAGTGCATTAATCCCAAACCATAGACCATCAGTACCTCAAACATGCTATCATCAGGACCACTGGATTCCTCATTATTGAAACCCTCAGATATATTGCAATGAAGAATTCTCAGCTTCCCTTCCTGGCATTTTTAGGACAGTTTTTATTAGAGATGTCAAGGAAGAGAAGTAAAGGAAAAATAATCTGCAATCACTTGATCACTTGCCTTGGTTCCATACACAAATCCACCACCTACTTCGGGATGAAAACAAGCTACATTAACCTCATCTTCTGCACTGGGAAGAACTCTCACAAGTTCCATATCTGAAACTCTGTAGATCTGCAAGAAAAATGAATAGAAGGGCCTCATTTATATCAATATCAAGCTTCCTCATTAACCAGAGGGTAATCTTAAAATGTACCCTGGCCTATCAAATAATCAGAAATGAACTAAAAGCTTTCATCCATATGAAGATGCATAATTACCATCACACCTGTAAGCTTCCAGCATAATAATTAGAGATCAGAAAGGATGATCACATGACTATCAGATTATAATATAACCTATGGACTATAGTCGCAACCATGATAAACTTCCAATTGCTGCCAAATATTGAAATACTGGAAATATGATGAAACAATTATTTTATTTAAGGGTGAATCTCCAACGATTCTTATTCCATGACCTTTTTCATCTTTTCACCAAGCAAATAGACACCATTTGTTACTTAGAGATGTCATCCAGGAGAATCTGGATGTTCGAACAAATACACAGGTGCAACATAATCCAGGGTATGTCTCATGACGCAAGAAAAAAAAATTGTTTACGTTTCATGGATTGAATCTTTTACATGGGTCTTGCAAAAACATCATTGCTATGTTGAGGAGGAAAAATCGCTCTACAAGCCATCAAATGTATTCTGATTCCTTTAACCACTCCTATTAATAAGGAGGGACAAAAAGACAGGTCTTCTCATGTGAGGACTGTTCCCTAAGTGGTCAAGGTTACTGGATACAATAACCTACTACCAGCAGCAAATTTCAAATGAGATAATATCAAGAAAACAAGAAAATTGAAAAGGCCAAGTTGCAAAATGACCTCATATAAACAGGAATCATCTACGAGGATGCACCAAGTTTACATTTTTTCAAACAGAACTCACCTCGAGAATTGTATAAATTGGTACCGTTGTATCTCCATCAATCACAACGCTCCTAAGAAGCGAACTATGGCGCCGGCCATAGGCTAGTAACAAATGTTCAGAAGTAG
>JAOWBN010178238.1:3888-17489 GCA_028565015.1 Pinguicula moranensis
ATGTGGGGACAAAATATATACCCATTCTTTGTATGCCGATGACACATTATTTTTTAGAGAAGGGGATCTGGCTAATGCTCGGTTATGAAAGGTATTCTGCGACTTTTCAAGATGATATCAGGTCTATCCATAAACTTTCAAAAAAGTTGTCTCTTGGGACTTGATATTTCAAATGAGATGCAAAAGAATTTTGAAAGATTACTCCATTGTTTGGTGATGTCTCTACCCTTTGACTACTTGGGTATTCCGGTGGGGGGCAATCCTAGATACAGGACTATATGGCAACCTCTTACTCTTGCCATGAAGAATAAAACTCTTTCTTGGGGGAATCGATTTCTACATTTTGGAGGTAAATCCACCCGAATAAAAAGTGTGTTATGTAGTATGCCTGTTTATCTATTCTCTCTATACTTGGCTCCGAAATCGATTATACAGGATATGACAAGTATTTGCAGAAAATTCTTATGGAAGTCTAATTATGCAACTAGTGGGGGTGGATCTATTTCCTGGGTAAGTTGGGAAGCAATGTGAAGGAAAAAGGATAAGGGTGGCCTCGGCTTTCTAGATTTTGGTAACTTTAATTTGGCTTTGCTGGCAAAATGGGGGTGTAGGCTAAAAATCAAGGAAAAAGGTTTATGGTAGGAGATACTTCACTCAAAATATTTTGGCACTCGTATTCTGGGATGTGACTGGTCATCATTGCCAGCTCATCGAATCTCTTATCGTTGCTGGCGGGATTTACGCAAGATAATTTTTTCTTCTGAATGGTTCGTGGAGCCATTGACCAGGTATGTGTAATGGTAGTGGCACCCGATTTTGGGAAGATTCTTGGTGCGGTAATGGGACTTTAGCTAGTCGCTTCCATCCCTTAATGGGAGAGCAACTGACAAGGGAGTGCTTGTGGAGGTTAAATGGAGGATAGATGATTCGGCTTGGGTATGGAATTGGCATCAGCCTCTTAGTCGGCTGCTCGTACCGTCGCTTGCCTTGCTTGTTGGTCAATTGGCGGGATGTCATCCAACCGAAGGACCGGATACTTGGCACTGGAATGGGAATACAACAGGTAGTTATAGTGTTCACTGTGGATACCGTGCTATATGTGAGGAAAAATGATCTAGTGTTTCCTCAACCGAAACTGGCCGAAGTATGTGGTAAACATTCTCCGTTTAGTGTTATGGCTTTCTGTTGATGTGTCCTTCAGCTCCGTATTGCAATGATTGATAACCTCATTCACCGAGGTATGACATTTCCAGAGGACTCACAATTGTGTCCATTTTGTGGGGACCAATTGGAGGGTGTTTCACATATATTCCTGACATGCCCACAAACCTATGCAATATGGGTAGCACTGTACCTTTGGCTAGGTCTTGTGTATGTTGCACATTGTTCCCCAATGCAACATTATCAAGCGCATGTTGGTTTAGTGGATGGTCGTGGTCGGAATTTGTGGAAATCAGTTTGGCATGGGACAATTTGGAACACATGGAATGCAAGAAATGAGATGAAGTTCCGAAATGGCAACTTTTTTTCGGAAAAGCTTCTTGATCGAATTCAGGTGCAACTATGGTATTGGCGCACTACTTTTGAGATAGTTCCAGTGGAAGTTACAATAGCTGACTGGTTACGCCACCCGCAGTTTTGTGTTAGTACTTTTTTTCCGCCATGATTTTGTATTTAGTTGGGAACATTATCCTTTGCAAAGGGGACTTAGTTCGCCATAGTGTGTTGACTGAATTTTTTTTCTTTTAATTTAATTTCTATTACCCATAAAATAAACTTCTTATTTTTTCGGGTTGTTGTCTTATTATTGTTGGAGCTGCCTTTTGATCGAGTTTTTTGTTAATTTTTTGTAGTCAAATAAGTTGAGAACCATCCTTAGATTTCAGGGCACGTTCTCATGGAGGTTGGAGCAAATTTCATCCAAGCCAAGTCATCCAAAATGCACCCAGATACCAAATTGGACAGATTCGACCAAAGTTTGTTCATGTTGCTAAAATGTTCGATCCTGGTGATCCAAATGGTTGGATAAGGAGCTATACCCAAGGGCGATATCATGGTGGATGGTTATACCAAGTTTCACCCAAAACTTTGTCTAGAAGGAGTAAAAAATGAAACCTAAAGTAGTGGCAAAAATCTAATTTTTTTTGTTCCATTTATTTTTGAACTTAATTTTCAATTTGACTTGGTTATTAATTTTTGTCTGCTTAATGCTAAACTTGTGAGCATATTAGACATGAAAGTACATAAAATAAAAACCTTTTGAGTGAGAAAAGTTTTTCAAAGATCAAAGTGTTCTTCATCCACTTTTCGCCTTGCAGTTCTCAAAAATCTTGCCCCCTGGAACTATCATAATTCTAGTCCGGCATCACCTCTAACAAGATATCATGGCCCCAAAGCATTGAGAATATTCATGGAAAGCGACTATCCTTTCAGGAAATAGTTCTCGTATAGTTAATATCCTTTCACCTTTGATCATATCCCTAATCTTGTATAATAACGTTATTTGTCATCCACAAAAATATATATAAGATTTCTTATACCGGAAGTCAAGATCGTTAAGTTGTAATTAGAAACTCTTTCTAATTAAAATTGTGCATTGCAAAGGCTTCCATGACTTCTTATGAGTGGCCATAGGGATATGTCCTCCTAATATTTTTGGAGCAGTGAATCCTTTATCGATCACTCACAATCCTTTTGTACTTCAAACCACTCGCAAAACTACACATATTGCTTATTTACGGGGTAAATCCGAATAGAATAAAATAATGACATCCATACTCAATATCTAAATGGTGATCTTCAGTCTAAGGATTACAAACACCTACTATTCTTTATAGCAGCAACCACTGACAAAATAGTGGTGTCTATATGGGTCATCCGATATACTTGTCAACTACAAGTATCTATGTTCAAACTTAAGTGTCAATACACTATAGTGGATGAGATCAACTATTTCCTTCAAAAGGATTTGGCTCAGAGCATGCTAACCTATCCGTATTAGTGATGCCTTGTCTCACTAATACTATTGTTATGGATGTTTAGTGATGATAATTTAATTAGAGTGATTGTGATTAACTCTAAGTTATCCACACTAAGCTTTACTAATTGAAATGCTATAAATAAACAAGTAGTAAATGTTGCTACAATCATATATACAAACATTGAAGTTTTGATACAAAAGGCCCTAGGTGATTGGCCTTAGGGTGCAACACTAACAAACTTTGACTTATACTAAAGCAGAACATTCATTATTTTCAGACCAAGTGCGTGTTCATGTTTCTCACGTCTAGACTGGGTTAATGCCTTTGTCAAGGAATCGGTCCATTGGCCTCCGATGGGATCTTATCTACCTTTACATCGTTCCTTTCTATGATCTTTCTAATCAAGTGAAATGTTCTCATTACATGTTTTGATCTCGAATGATACATCGGTTCTTTAGCTTGAGCTATTACGCTGTTGCTATCACAAAAGATAGTGATAGGTGTTGTTGCGAAAGGAATCACACCAAATTTTTCGATGAACTTCTTGATCCAAATGGTTTCTGTTGTAGCTTTTGAAGCCAAAATATATTCAGCCTCCGTTGTAGAGTCCACAATTGTATCTTATTTGGAACTCTTCCAAACCACCCCACCTCCGTTGAGGATAAACACGTGTCCAAAATGAGACTTGGAATCGTCTACATCAGTCTAGAAACTAGCATTCGTGTATTCTTTTATTTCTAAATCCGAAACTCCGTATAATAAGAACAAGTCCTTAAACCTTCTAACGTACTTTAGAATGTTCTTTACTGCAATCCAATGTTTCTCACGAGGATTGGATTGAAACCTGCTCGTAATACTTAGAGCATAGGATACTTCGGATCTCGTACATAACATTGCATACATGATAGATCGGATAGACGAAGCATACGGTATCTCATGCATGGGGATTTTATCCTGATGTTTTTTTTGTGACATCTTATTTGAAATATGTAACCATCACCCCATCGTTAGAAAACCTTTCTTTGACTAATCCACACTAAACCACTTTAGCACTTTGTCTATTTACGTTGCTTGAGATAGACCGAGCTGCCTCCTAGATCTATTTTTATAGATCATGATTCCTAGAATGTTGGTTGCTTCTCCTATGTCCTTTTTTTAATAAGCCAAATTTCATAAATTAAAAATATAGTATGTATAAAAGTAATTAAAAGAAATAGAAAATACAAAGAAATAGACAAGATACAACCACTATGATCTATAAGTCCTGGTAGATATTCACTAGCTAGATTACAAAGCAATTCGGCATTTAGATCATAGCCAACATCCGCTCTTCACCAAATCTAAATGTCATGACTGTCACATTATCAATTCCTATTGTAGGGATCTTGGTACACAACTCGATTAAGTTTGGTGGGCTATCCCTGTAAACAGAAGGGGATGTATTCCAGGAAATAAGTCTAGTAGATCGAAAGCAAAGAGAATATACTAGTTGAACCTACTATACAATGTATAGATCACATCTCAATCCAGGACACCCACTTTGTAGACACATTAAGCTTTTCATGAAACACCACTACAACCGTGTATCCAGCTACAATTTATGTACTCATTGTACTTATAGGCCACTAGAGGGACAAGAGGAGTGCACCGAAACTTATGAGAAGCTGCTGGTAGCTATGCAGGCTTCCCTAACCTGCACCCCACATAAATGGAAGAAGAGTAAGATGACACAATATCAGCTAGAGTTAAGGGAAGTGGAAACTCCCTTTAGACATCTTTTCAGCTTGCTTTGATAATCCTACAAAAACATTGTCAACCTGACAAACTGGATGCTCCTGCTATGGAAAAAACTCAATAAATGTTAGGGAGGATAGTGACTATTTTCAATGAAAAAACTGACAGCAACATGAAGGCCACACAGAGACAAAGATTAAAAGGAAATACAACATAGTAGATTAATCAGCCAATCCATGAAGGAGTAGGTCCAAGAATTGCCGTATCCACAACCAAGATGTCCTTTGAATAATTGCCACAATGCTTATGTAGCTGGGATCTCTGGCTTGAAAGAAATTCAGGTTTCTGGCCTTCCATACTAGTCAGACCATGGTTGTCCAGATAGATCTCCAGGCTGCCATGTTGATCCTGTCAGGTTTTGCTGATAGGAATTCAAGTAAGGAGGGAGCATGTATGTCCTGCAACTGATCAACCTTGAGAGAAGATAGCCAGTCCTTTAATGCTGTCCATACCTGCAAAACAAGAACACAGTTTTGGAATATATGCTTCTCCTAAGTTTTTCATGGAGATTTTCTTGGATAACCAAAGCTTCACATTTTGAAGACTTAGATTGACATTTCCTAGGTGCAATATGTCATTTACATATAGCATTAAGAAAACTGTTGCATCTTTGTCAACCTTTTTATAAACACAAGGTTCATCGGATTTTTGATGAAATTAAACTCTTTGATTGCTTCATCCAACATGATGTTCCAACTCCAAGATGCTTGCTTGAGTACATAAATAGATCTCTAAAGCCTGTAAATTTTATTGGCATCATCAGATTCAAAACCATGACGTTGTATCAGATTTCATAATCATAATGTGCCGCGATAGCAAGCAATATCCTAATAGATTTAAGCATGCAACTGGAGATAAGGTTTTGTCATAGTCAATTCCTTACTTTTGACGATAGCCTTTTGCTACCAGTCTAATTTTGAAGGTAATTACATTACCGTCCATGTTGATTTTCTTTTTGAAAACCTATTTATACCCTATATGGACAATCATTTCACGTGGAATCTCTTGTTGTGATCAAATCATTCAAGAAACACATGCATGCACATGAACTCATTCATACATTCTTTGTCATCTAACATAAGTTGTGTAATCAATCTTGCAAAATGCAAGAATTAGCAGTATGGCTCTGAAACCACTTGAATGAACTCTGAAAGCTATTTTACTCGGATGTATCAAAACGTGAGCGGAAGCGTAAAACATAGTGTGTGCTACACATACATAATAAATTTTTCAGTTTTCTTTTCCCATAGACCTAAAACCTAAACAACCAAGGCCTTAAACTCCGACCACCTTGTTATAGTTGTGATAAGATTAAGTTATTTATAGAGGTAGTCATGAGTCTAAAATATAGACACATGTCTTCGATAATAGATAACATTTAACCGTAACTTTACATGTATCACAACTATTGACACCTAATGCTTATGTGCCATGTTGTTGCATGTATATCCGTAACCCCACAATTTTATACAGATCTTGATTTTCGTAAACTTAAGCTATACTAATTGAAATGCTATAAATAAAAAAGTAGTAAAAGTTGGTACAATCATAATTTACAAAAATTAAAATATTGATACAAAAGCCCATAGGTGATTGGCCTTAGGGCACAACACTAACAAACATAATGGCTTGAATGTTATCTTCAATTGAAAGCTTGGAGCCAAAATTAATGGCAAAAGGGTCAGCCTACAATTTCTTTTCGCCATCGTGCACTAGTGGTTTCCAGATTGGAGTTGCCTTGTAAACGTTGGGCCACGACCGTGTGATTAGGAACATTTATCATCAATTTCTTGATTCATGAACACATTTCTCAAATCCTGGCAAAACACCAGAGATTAATATAAAATGCACCTTTAACCATTGAAGATTAGTAGGTTAAAAGCATAAATATCAACATTTAGTTGGTACAAAATCAGCTTATCAAATATCCCAAACTTAAACCTTTGCTTGTCCTCAAGCAATACATCAAAGCTCATTATGTATCTTATAGCACAACTCACTTTAAAATGTACCCATGTACTCGCTTTCACAACCACATATGGTATTCAAGAATTCAGGCATCTTTGCACACAATCATTCATTATATGAGAATTACTTGTATGTAAGAATTTGATAAAGTGTGCATGTGGGCCATCCATTTTTCGGTGAAAAACTCCTTTTTAGCTGCTAATATTGAAAATTTATCCTACTCGACTCTCCAAACCCTTTCATCTCCCTTATGCTTTGCCATGCCAAGGCGATCAGCGATTGAGATAGACATTATTTTTAAAGTCGGTATATAAGCTCTTTATCAAGATCATACATTAGTCTCGAGAGCAATTCATACATGCAATGAGTTTGAGAGCATTTATATATACATAATGGATGCTCTTTGAAATAGCTAAAAAACTTTCGGCTTTTCTATTAATATTTTTTTAATTTAATTTATTTTTTGACTTTTGCTTTGTCCTATCCATAAGTTGTCCCGACTTGTTTATGATCAATGGAACTATTTCCAGTTTGAAGAGTCGCTTGGTATGCCTAGTCACAAAACCCATAGTTGGATTTTCCCACTTTTTATATGGTATCCACAATGCCCCTAATATCATTTTTTGTCCACTATATATGTTACTCGTATTGGATAACCGTAATGCACCCTAAGCACATAGTAAGGCAAGTAATCGCAAATGCAGTCATACCAAAATATAGTCCAAAAACAACAAACACCCAATTGAAATAGTTTTGGAAATAAACAAACAACCAAATCAAAACCAACACCAAATAGTTTAGCAGATAAATAAAGCGGCTAAATGAAAGCAGTAAAGTCTTAGGATAAAGTCCCCTCAAACTTAGAGCGACATTACCCTCAGTGGAGATAAAAGATAAGTAAGAATAATACTCACTTGAGGCAGACAACTTTTCTTTATAATGTTGAATCAAAGTCTGAGGCCACTTCCTCCACCTCACGGTCCTTGTCCTCATCTTTCTCATCTTCATCCTCTGCCTCATCTTCTGAATCTTCAACCTCCTCTCCAGGCGGTGTTTCGTGGTGAATTGCAGGGGGGGGTGGCAGTGTGGAAACAGGGAACTGGATACTGCAAGTTGCCGACATGAGGATAATGTTGGTGTGGGCCGCTACAAAATAGTGATACATGTCACAAAGGACTCCCACTCAGCTGCGGTCGGGGTGGTTGGAGCATTTAGCGTTGCACTAGAAACCTGCTAGTTAATTGGATGGATTACAAATTTACCTTTCACATTGACCTTGGGACGGCGGGATGACCCTGGAATATCCTCAATTTTGATCTTTATCCTCTCATAACATGCCCTTAAATAACATGGTCCCGATGTCCGAAACAGGGGTCTGCAATTTTTCTTCAATCGCTAAAGCACGTCTGTCTTTAAGTAGAGAACTGTGATCAATGATGAAAAGTGCAACGAGCTGGATCTCTTCCGTAGTGAAGCGACAATATACATAATGTCTTTGAAGATCACCTTCCCTCCTCCATCTCTCTATTGCGTAGATCAATAGCAACATCTTCCTCTTGGTATCAACGGTGTGTGTTGTGGGCATCATCTGAACGCAGATAAACATATGCCACATGACTACGTTGGTGTGGCAGTCAGATTTGTTAACTTCCAACTCAATAGGCTTTGGTCCCATGGACATATTCCACGTTAATTCTGGGTCACACAACAATTTGGGCCACATCCCTCAGATATGGAAATCCACCATTAAACTGGGAGAACTCGTTCTCTGCCAGATTAATGTGTTTGTACATGGCGTTAATTTCTGTGGGGCTGAAAGAAACTAGACACCAACCCTTGAATCCAAACTTTTTCGTCCTGTGCCATGCCCAAATTGGCGTAGAACTCCCGAACTAAATTGATAGAGTACTCATTCGGACTACCAAGAAATCTACTCCAACACCTATCTTTACAAACTTTCCTAAAAATAGGCAAGGTCTCTTTTGCAAATCCCCTCGCTTTTATGGCATCTAGTACCCCCACAGTTGAATCATAAAACTTTTGTGTTCACTTCCTACAATATTCCTTTGAGGCTCAACTTTCATGATTTTAGCCTTTTTCGATACCATGTTTTCGACCCAAATTGTCAACCCTCGAAAATTACAAATTTTAAATAGTGTATGGACAACCAAACTTTCCACCACACAACTGTAACAAGAGTGTACATTCAGCAAAATTTTCCGGCAAGCAGTGGACTGCAACTGAAATTTGAATGAACGGTGTCGGACGTTTCAGTTCTGGCTGCGGGATTTTGTTCTAGATCTTGGGTTTGGAGGTGAGTGGGATTTGTGTTTGGGAGAGTGAGAGTGTGTTGTTGAGGGTTATGTAGTTGGGCTTAGCGGCTAAGACTAGTTAATTGTGGCAGGGTTAGTAAGTTTGATTTGTGGACGTGGGTTAAATTTATCATCGCACGAGATTGGGCTATTAGCGTAAGTTTCAGCTAGGTGGGGCATAACTGTTGTGTTTCCAGATTATGGTGGCGTGATTTCAGGGCTTCCAAATTGAAATAAATCTTCGGAGAGTTTGTCGGCCCATTAGCATTTTCCTTATAATTCGTGATGACCTGATCTCGTATGCTTTAAGCTGCACCCCTGAATGCTCATCCAACTGTTCTTCGTTGCTAATTTCCAATCAACCCTACACGACCAAAGACCAAATGCTCTGATTAGGGGGTTGCTCTATATGACCTTACACAGACAACAAGTAACATGTCTAAGAAAAATTTAAAAATTCCCAAGTGAAATCTACTGGTCCCAAGCGAGCAAATAATCTCCTCCTAACTTAAAGTTCATGGGTAATTAGGAAATTAAATTTTCAGAAAAGTATAAGAGAGTAAGGGGTACATCCCTACTTGGATCAAAAAGAAGTTTGGGTTGCCTCCCAAGAAACGCTTCTTTAACGTCACTAGCTTGACATCAGGTTCTTCTAATTCATGAGGTGAATGGCGGCTTTGTCATTCACACAACCACCATCAAGATATGGTTTTAACCGCAGGTCGTTCACCTTAAATGTTCCCTTCTAGGGATGAGAAATTTCAATGGCTCTATGGAAAAATACTTGAACAATTTCAAATAGACCCGACCATCTTGACTTTAGTTTGCTTGGAAATAACCGAAGCCTTGAGTTGAACAACAAAACTTTCTTTTATGGGTAGAAATACCTCCTGAAAATATTTTTGTCATGCCATGTCTTCATTCTTTGTTGTAGATCCTGGCATTCTCATATGCATCATTTTGAAACTCATCCAGTTCATTCACTTGAAGGGTCCTTTACTGTCCAGCCACTTGCATATCAAAATTCAACTTCCGCATAACCCAATATGCCTTGTGTTCTAGTTCCACAGCAAGATGGCAATCTTTTCCAAATACTATTTGGTACGGGTACATACCTATTGGAGTCGTGTACGCAGTCCTATAAGCCCAAAGTGCATTATCCATCTTCTTCGCCTAATACTTCCTTGAGGAGTTCACTATATTTTAAGGACCTTCTTGATGTCATGGTTTGAAATCTCAACTTGCCACATTGGTCTGTGGATGGTATGCCAAAGCGGTACGATGACCTACTCAATATTTTGTGAGCAAAGTCTCAAATTGTTTATTGCAGAAATGTGATCCTCCATCACTAATGATGCATCTAGGTGTGCCAAACCTTGTAAAATATTCTTTCTGAGAAATTTTAACACAGCTGTAGCATCGTTTGTTGGGGTGACAATTGCTTCAACCCACTTAGATACGTAATCCACAACCACCAGAATATATCTCTGACCAAAGGAATGTGGAAATGGTCCCATGAATTTGAGTCCCCAAACATCAAAAAGTTCTACTTCGATGATAGATTGTAGAGGCATCTCACATTTCCTTGATTTGTCCCATTCTTTGGCACCAATCATATGAGTTCACAAAGGATTGAGCATCCTTAAATAGTGATGGCCAATGAAAGTCACATTGTAGTACATTAGCTGCTGTGTGGTTTATTCCAAAATGACCTCCACATTCGAGTGAATGGAAATGATTCAGAATAGAGCTCGTTTCCTCTTCAGGGATGCATCTTCGAAATACTTGGTAAGAATAAAAGTTATACAAGATAGATTCATCCCAAAGAAAATACTTTACTTAAGAGAAAAATCTTTTCTTTTGCTAGTAGGATAATCCTGGGGGGATTACCTTACATGCAATGAGGTTCACAAATCTGCGTATCATGGATCCTTGCTTGCTTGTACAGCCAATAATCTTTCATCCGGTAAATTATCATTAATGAGAGTTGATCAAATTCGGTCACATTTTGGCCGTGCCCCTTCTAAACGAGATAAGTGATATGCTACTAAATTTTTAGAGTCTTTCCTATCTTTGATTTCCACATCAAATTCTTGTAGCAAAAAACCCACCGGATCAATCGAGGTTTTGCATCATTTTTAACCATGAGATATTTGATTGTGGAGTGATCTTGTACAACACAACCTTGCTTCCGAGGACATATGACCGAAATTTGTTGAATGCGAATAATATGGTCAATAGCTCTTTCTCAGTTGTAGCATAATTTAGTTCAGGGCATTCATAGTTCTGCTTGCATAATAGATGGTGTGAAAAACCTTGTCCGTTCGTTGCCCAAGCACAACTCCCATGTCAGAGTCACTTGCACCACACATAATTTTGAAGGGCATATCCCAATTTGGTGCATCAATGATTGGGGTAGTTGTAAGTTTCTCCTCCAGCAAGTTGAAAGCTTCCAAACCCTTCTCATCAATGTTAAACGTGGCATCTTTTTCGAGCAATTTGCATAATGGCCGAGTAATATGAGACAAATCTTTAATGAATCTTTTGTAAATATCTGTGTGGCCTAAAAATGTTCTCACTCCCTTTGCGGACAAGGGTGGTGGTAGCTTGACTATGACTTCAATTTTTGTTTTATCCACTTCAATCTCCAAATTTGTCACCTAGTGTCCCAAAACAATTCCTTCTTGCACCATGAAATGACATTTCTCCAAATTTAGTACTAAGTTAGTGTCTTCACACCTTTCCAAAATCATCTTTAGATTGCAAAAACATCCTCAAATAAAGATCCAACCACGGAAAAATAATCCATGAATACCTCTATTATGTGTTCGACCATATCCGAGAATATTGACATCATCCACCTCTGAAAAGTGGCTAGGGCATTGCATAACCAAAATGGGAGGTGAATGTTGTTTTTTCTTGGTCTTTCGGGGCAATAGAAATCTGATTATATCCTGAATAACCATCAAGGTAGCAATAGAATTTATGCCCCACAATTCTATCCAACATTTGATTCAATAAACGATAGCGGATAGTGATCATTCCTTGTAGACTTATTCAATACTCTATAATTCATACAAATTCTCCATTTGGCTACTGTTTTCTTTGGGATTAACTCATTTTTATCATTGGTTTCTATGCTCATACCTTCTTTTTTGGGGACACATTGAACTAGGCTGATCCAACTGCTATCAGAGATGGGGTCAACCCCATCATCCAAGCATTTCAAGATTTCTTTCTACACCACTTCTTTCATTATTGGATTCGATAGATGCTGAGCAGCTATAGAGGGTTTGTTATCTTCTTCCAATAAAATTCCGTGCATGCACGAAGATGGACTAATGCCTTTGATGTAGGCTAGGGTCCATCCTATGGCACATTTGTGATCCCGAAGCACTCACAACAAACTTTCTTCCTCCAACTGGGATAAGATGCATAAAATGATGACTGGAAATGTGTTTGCCTTGCCCAAGAAAGCGTATTTTAAATATATGGGCAATGGCTTTAACTCTAGGATAGGTGCTTGTTCAGTTGAGCTCACTTTAGATGCTGGGGTCTCTCCCAAATTCTCAAAATTCTTTCTGTTTTTTGTTCATTTGCCTCCAACTGTTCAACATATTCCTTGACTGCAGGTTCCTCTAGTATGTTGGGATCCTCACTCACCAAACAAGTTTCCAGATTGGTACTCACATTCTTCCAAAGGCATGTGATCAGAGGAGTCAATACTGAACAATTCTCCCGAAGGTCCAAGTGTTTTAAGGCTTGAAACCATTAAATTTTACCTCTTCTCCTTGGACATGCAACACTAGCTCACTTCTTTGGACATCAATCAAGGCTCATCCAGTGGCTAAAAATGGTCTCTCCAAAATAACGGGAATATCCTTATCCTTCTCCATATCCAAAATGATGAAATCGGCTGGAAAGATGAATTCATTGGCTTTGACCAAGACATTTTCAATGATTGCTCTAGGGTGCTTGATAGAACGGTCTTCCAAATGCAAAGATATGATTGTTGGAAGAGCTTTCCCTAATCCAAGCTTATGAAAAATAGATAGAGCCATCAATTTAATACTTGCACCCAAATCACACAATGCTCCATCAAAAGTAGAATTGCTAATAGAGCAAAGAATAGTAAATTTCCCTAGATCCTTAAGCTTTGAGGGCAATTTCTTTTGCAGGATTGCATTACATTTTTCAGTTAGAGACACTGTTTAATAATCTTCAAACTTCCTTTTGTTGGACAAGATGTCCTTCATAAATTTGATATAACACAGAGTTTGCTCAAAGGCTTTTGCAAAGGGAATATTAATGCGGAGTTTCTTGAAAACATCACATATACGACAAGTCATGTTATATGGAGCAAAGTGTTGGACTATGAGGTTATCGCATGTGCAGAAGTTTGAAGTGGCTGAGATGAGAATGTTGAGGTGGATGTGTGGTTTCACGAGACTAGATAAGATCCCAAATGGATTTTTTAGGGACACGTTGGGTATAACACCTATTGGTACAAAGCTGAGAGAGGGAAGACTACGATGGTTTGGACACG
>JAOWBN010178249.1:0-29972 GCA_028565015.1 Pinguicula moranensis
ATAGTGATATTTTAAGTAGTTGCGCAAAACAGGGCCTTTTTCAAAAATAAGAAGAAGTAGTAGATGAAGTAGTAGAATAAGTAGTAGAAGAAGTAGAAGAACTAGTGCGCAAAACAGGGCCTAAATTCCAGTGTTTCTATTTAGTGAAGTTGCTAAAATTCGATACATTTGACGCAATTCATATTGGGTCTCAACGAAAACGATCTCTTTGAACAATTATAAGGGTAAAGCCGCGTACATATGACCCCTCAGACACCAATTTAATTGAAAATATACTGGATACATTGTGAGTGTGAGTGAACCGGTGGGCGTAAAGAATCAGGGTGAAGCCAACTTATTTTTTAGGGCCACAGATTATATGTACTGGCATCCCCAAGGCCTAGTGGTTGGGGGACGAATTTACATTTGGTGGTGAGTGAGGGTGGAAACCCCCCAGAAATTTTATTTTATTTTAAAAAAATGAGCTAGGAGTGTGTGCGCGTATAATGTTATGTTATTAAACAATGTTATGCTACGACATTATGTGAAGTTTTTACATGGATCTGCATCGTTAGCTTCGGTCTTACCGGCAGTTTAAGCAGGATTTATGTAATGGGATATTGTTTCTATAAATAGAATTTGTGGAAACATCTGAGGAGATTCTTTTCACTTGAACTCTCCAATGGGTTGAAAAGGACCGACTTTACAAAAGAAGAGATATAAAAGAAATGGTTCCCTCCTGTTCTCCAACTTGTCCTATTCAACTGTTAGAAATAAAAATCAAACCAAATAAAGCATACCCAGTATATCCTACCTTTAGGCATAATCTGGGAAGGGTGGTATGTACGCAGTCATATCCTAACCTTAAAAAAAGATCAAGAAACTGTTTCCGTGGAGACCCTTGGCTCTTCGAAAACACAAAAAAAAAAGATTTAGAGGGGAGGAAGAAGAGAGAAGACAATGACCGCCTACCTGCTAAGTATACCGCGTCGAAATGGCTTTTCTTAATGGATTCTTACTTGCTAATAAACACTTGAAATGGATGACAAACAAACCATAGAAAAAATCCATTGTGTACTTGAATAATCTGATGAGCCATTAGTACATGTCAACGCGTACCGAATTTAGTTCTTTTCAATATTGTCATTCACATTTTTCAACATGTCAACACGTTCGTTATCAGCAGGATCTCCAAGGTTATTCAGCACCTGCAGCAGTCATTATAATTTCTCAAAGCTTAAGTGCTCAACATCTTCAAATATAAAAATACCAAGAAGAAAGAAAGGAGAGTAACCTATGCGAGTGATTACAGTTGTATATACCTGATAAAGGCACCAAGATACGTATGCATCATTGACAGCATATGTTAGTTGATCCTTTGAGAGAACTTTGACTTCCCAATTTCCCAGTCTGAGAAAGTTTGGCTTTGGCAGCTAGATCATGCAGATAGTAAAGAATTTTACTAGGATCCTTGACAGTAAACTCACAGCATGATATTATGAACTAGCAAAGTATGGTACGGATCAGTTATCAAGCAATTGAAGACCCGCAAGTCATGGCAGTAATTCTAAAACAGTGGAACTGATGTTTCTCCAAGTACACAATTTGGGATCTAGGGTGCAAGAATTTTCTAATCCAATATTGACACCAGAAGGCTCCTAGTATTGAAAAAGTAGTACGGCTAAGTAACAATGTTCTCATTCCTGTCATTATATTTACCTAGTGTAACACAAGCAGACATCCCTCATTAGAATTGGAAATCTCGGTAAAAAAATCAACTGAGCTAGCAAGGATTTATAAATGCATTCAATAATACAGGTAAAAGAGAATTCTGTCATGCATACCAGTACTTGGGATTTTGACAAAGGATTACTGGAGTAGAATAGTTATTATTATTTATAACATGAAAATATGGTGGAAATAGGAAGAGAACAACAGCAGACGGATGGTGAAAGTACCAATCTGCACATTAGCGATTCTGTTAAAGATGATAGACTCCAAGTTCTGCGTTCTCCACCGAGCTTTTCATTAGCCAGATGAGAAAGATCCAGTAAATTGCTAATATGCACATTATGATCTCGGCGTATTTTGGTAGCATCGCCGGCAATACCTACACCAACCTATGAATTTGTGAAGCAATAATCAATATTTGAGATTGGATATGGTAAACTTTGATAAAATCACACATAGCAGATAAATCATAGATATAAGGAGTCATCACCATCACTGTAGCAGGATCCTCAAGAAGGCACTTCAAAGTTTTAGGAATTTGAGAATGAAAAATGTGGAAGGCATAGCAACAACTATTATCTCCGCATAACTGCATCACTGCAGCCTTGCCAGGAGGAACACCTTAACATATTAGAAACATCTGAGTTAGCCAAGCAAACTGCAGTGACAAGTATCAGAAAAGCAGAAAACAGAAAGATTAAATATCAGGTGCGCAGGAAAGCAACTGGTACTCTTTCTCTTCAACTTTACCGCCGAGATACAGATTATTCACTAATTCATAATTGTACAAATAAAAAGTAAGCCAATGCAGACATTTCAACAAGTAACAAGTGCAGAACAATAGTCATAAGACCTACCATGATTGTGCATTCATTGTCCTCATACTTAACCACAAGAGTTGAGACATCAATTGGATGTTACTAGGATTCTGCAAAGATACGTTTACTCTTCTATTCAGCATGCTAGGTGCTCAGGCATTTAATTGAGGTTACCTTTTCTAAAGGTGGGCCTCCACTCAATATCCAGGCCAAGGATGCAATTTCCCTCCTTACTCTTTTTGCCTTCCACAAAATTTAGAAGCTCCATTGCAGCCCTTTCCACCTCCTCAGCTGTTCTTCGGTATACAATGCGACCCCCGAATTTTATTTCTGAGGATAAAAGGATGGATTTGATCTCTTTCAAGATAAAAAGAGGTTAATCATCAATCATAGGTACACCTCAATCTTAAGACGAAAAACGAATAATCTCCTAACTCAGTCACGAAACAACAACTAATGCCCATATGCTGTATACTTTCCTTGAGTTCTTTCTCAGTTTACATTGTACCTCAAGGAATTTAATTTCCATATCAAAACAGAGCATGATTTTAAATAAACCGTAAAGATATAATGCAATTCTCTACAACTCCAAAATTAATCAAAATCGCAAATGGACCACCAAACAAGCACATACTTTTATGCATGCTAGCCAAACTCATTAAGAGCAAATAGTCATCACTCTCATGAAGCAACTCAACCAACCAACTGAAAATATTCAAACTTTAACCTCCCAGGCAGTAAGAGATGGAGGTGAAGCTTCAGGAGGGAAAATGTAACTCCCACCTGGGAAAGAAGGAACGATAGATTTATTACTGCCGCCAGAAAAACGGTTGGTGAAGCACTGCGATGAAGAAAAAGGATGGGCTACTATCATTCTGCTGTTTGTGGAAAACGAAGAGAAACTCGGGTAATCGACGGCGTGCTTCAGGAGGCCAAGCGACATGGCCGCCGTCCTCATCGCATTATTGCACAGTCTGTCGCTTCACAGGGGACCGGCAGTGGCGGTGGCGGTGGCGGTGGCGGGGGTGGTAATGGAAATTGCGGAGTCGATGTATCTGAGAGCTTCGCTCCGTCAGTTAGTTCATAATCCCAATTTGTATTTGATTAGGGCTTTCTATCCCCATTTTCGGAAATTTTGAAATGTGTCCTGGCGCTTTTGCACTTGTATTTTTGTTCCTTATTCTTTGGCAAACAATTACTAATTCAAAGTGAAATTTCTACTTTTGCTTCTTTAGTTTGAAACAACTTTTTTTTTTATAATCATGATCATAACAAATTATTTGTACCTAATAAAAATTAAACCTTAAACCTCTTTAATATTTCAGTCTTTAAATCAAATCATACACCACTTAGATCAACGCATTGTCGCATTGTGATTACGTTTTTTAGTTCGAAACAACTGGCAAAACCTACCATCAAATTAGTATTACTTTACTGGTCAGTCAAATTAGTATTTCTTATCATCAGGATCTCCAAGGTTATTCTGCACCTGCATTAATATAACTTCTCATGGCTAACATCTTCATAAAGAAGCAAGTAAGAAAGGGATCTATGTGAGTGATTATAGTTGTGTAAAACTGATACAGGCACCAAGACACATACGCATCAGTGGCAGCATATTTTAGTTGTTCCTTTGAGAATATTTCGGCTTCCAAGTTTCCTAGTCTGATATTGCTTGGCTTGGGAAGCTACACAATTCAAATACAAGAGTAGCTTGTAATCAAATGAATTTTACAAGGATCATTGAGAGCACACTCAGAGCATGAAATTATATGACGTAGCTAAACATGCTATTAGTTCAGGAGGCATCAAGCAATCTATGACCTGTGTAAGTCATTGCAGTAATACATAAACATTGGAACGTATATTTCACCAAGTACAGCCAGTAGATAAGGAGTTATCTAACTCTGTGGCACAATGCTATGCAAATTTTTTCTCATTCCTGCATTTATATTTAACTAGTGTACCAGAAAACTGTGCTAGCCAGAAATCATAAATGCATTCAATATAATCAGCAAACGAGAATTCCTCAGGTATACCGGTACTTGGGATCATTTTTGAAAACGATAGTATGGTTATTTCTAACATGAATATAGGGAGGTGTAAGGGAAGGGTGGCAACAAAGGATTATACAAGTACCACTCTGTAGATGAACATTTCTGTTAAAGATGATAGACTCCACTTTCTGCGGTCTACAACAAGCTTTTGATTGACCAGATCAGAAAGGTTCAGCAAATTGTTAATCTGACACATTATGATCTCAGACCTTAGCAGCATCGTTGGCAATACACAGGTCGACCTAGTGAAGCAATATTTGAGATTAGATATGGTAAACTTTGGTATAATAAAAAGTGTCAGATTATACATAGATATCAGCAGCCACCACCTTCACTGTAGCAGGGTCCTCTAGAAGGCATTTCTAAGTGTTAGGAATTTGAGAATGAAAAATGTGCAAGACGTAGCAACAACTATTGTATCCGCAAATCTGCATCACTGCAGCTTTCCCAGGTAGAACACCTTAACATATTAGAAACATCTTAGCAGGTAAAGCAAACTTCAGTGGCATTTTAGTTGGGTGTTAGGAAATCACAGAAAAGCTGGAAACAAAAAGAATAAATATCAGATGCAGGAGAGCGATTGGACAGTCGGTACTCTTTCATTCTATTCTCCACCAAGATACACATTTCTCACCAATTCATACCTGTAAAATACATTCAGTAACAAGTACAATACTTCTGAAACCTTTCATATTTATAGAGTCATTACCCTTCTACTTAACCACCAAGCTAACACTGCACCTGGATGTTACTATGGTTCTGTAAAGATATATTTACTCTTCGATTCAGCATGCTACGTAGTTCAGGCTTTAACTCAAGTTACCTCTTCTAAGGTGGGCCTCCACTCAATATCCAGGCCAAGAATGCAATGCCCCTCCTTGCTCTTTTTACCTTCCACAAAATTTAGAAGCTCCATTGCAGTTCCTTCAACCTCATCCACTGTTCTTCGATATACAAAATTGAATTTGGTTGAAGGTTGATGTTGTTCTCCACTGTATATCGAAGAACAGTGGATAAGGGCCACTGTTCCCAAATTTAATTTCTGAGAATAAAAGGTTCATATTGTTATCTTTCATAGAGAAAAAGGGACGGATCACCAATCATTGTAACGTTTAAATATAATTAAATTAAAATGACTCCCTGCAACTCCATAGTATGTTTTATTTGAGTTCTTTCTCACTTTGCATTTCGCCAACAGATCCGAAATTCCTATCTGAAACGGTGTTTGATAATAACTAAAGAATGTAAAGATATAATTCAATTCTCAATAACTCTCCAATTAGATCGAAGAATTGCACGTGCTTTTATGCATTCTAATCAAACTCAAGTGAGGGAGAAATAGTCCTCACTTCTCATCACTCTCATGAAGCAACTCAACACCAACTAAAAAAATTCAAACTTTAACCTCCCAGACAGTAAGAGTTAGAAGAAAGTGTTACGAATCACATAACAAGGGGTTGGGTTTAAGGGAAGAAAACCGAAAACAGCTCTCACAGAGCTTAAGAAAACAGAGGAGGGCAATAAACAAGGGAAGAAGTAAAAACTGAAAACTCTCTTTCAGTTGAAACGGTTATGAACCGTGAGATCCCAATTCGCAAATTGAAATCGAAATAGGAAATAGCAAAAGGAAACTTTCGTTGAAGGAAACCTAATTTTCCCGATTGTGTTTTGTATTGACCAATCCTTACATTTATACGACGTCCTACTGTTCGCTCAATTATGCACAGTAATTACATGGAAAAAAACGTTAATGCGTCTCTATTAGTAATTGCTTGTAACTCTAGCCGCTCGATCAAGTATCATCTGACGGCTGGGACATAATATCATTCTTCTTCAATTTCTTCAAGTGTGCATAAGATATTTAAGAGTCCTCTGGACCTTCAGAATCACCGGCAGAGGGTTCTTCATCTCCATTGTTGCTTCTAAATTGCTGAGTATTTGTGGACAAATATTCCGATAACTGCAACAGCCCCCCTCAAGATGAGCATACCTAAGGCTCATCTTGGATATTAACGCCTGGAAGGAAGATTTAGGCAAGACTTTTAGTAAACATGTCTACTAATTGCTCGGAAGAAAAAACATGAACCGGCAGAATTGTGTCGGATTTATATTGGTCCCTGACAACGTGGCAATCGATCTCGATGTATTTTGTGTGTTCATGAAACACCGGATTTGCAGTGATAGCTATGGCGGCCTTACTGTCATTGAATAAAGGAACTGGAAGAACTGGATTGAATTGATATTGTTGTAGCATATAAACCAACCATTGTATTTCCCTCACTGTTGCAGCCATAGATCTATACTCGGCTTCGGCAGAGGAACTTGAGATTGTAGCCTGTTTCTTGATTTTCCAAGAGATAAGGTGGCTGCCCAGAAAAATGCAAAACCCCGTGAGAGAGTGCCTTGTAGTTTTGCAAGAGCCCCAGTCTGCATAGCAATACGCAGTTAAAGTAATGGGAGAATGAGCTGCATAGAACAATCCAAGATCTTTATGGCCTGAAAGGTATCTCAAAAGATATGTGGCAGCATGCCAATGAGAATCATGTGGAGCATGCACATATTGGCTTAATTGTTGCACAGCGAAAGTGAGATCATGCCGCGTGTAGCTTAAATAAAGCAGTCTGCCAATCAACCTTCTAAATTTTTATGGATTGTGGTATAAAGGACTTCGATCAGCATCAAACGCATCAAACTTTAAGCCTGGGGGTAGAGGTGTGTCAACAGAATCTGCATCCATAAAACCTGTATCACATAATAACTCTTATATGTATTTGCTCTAACTAACAAAAAGCCCATCTGCAGACCTATTCAGCTCCATGCCCAGAAAATAGTGGGCTGCACCCAGGTCTCAAATGGTGAATGTGGCATGAAGGTGATGCTTCACCTTGGAAATCTGCTGCTCATCAGTTCCAGTAAGTAAGATGTCGTCTACATATACCAGCAAGAACAATTGATAATTTTGATGATGCAGAGTGAAAAAGCAGTGGTCATGGGGGGATTGCTGGAAGCCGTATGCATGTAATGCATTGGTAAATTGCAGGTTCCACTGTCTGGAAGATTGCTTGAGGCCATACAACGATTTTTTGAGGAGACAAACTCCCCTTTCTTGGCTTTGGTATAACCGAGAGGTGGGTACATAAAAACCTCCTCATCAAGAAGTCCATGAAGGAAAGCATTTGATACATCCAATTGGTGAATCGCCCATGTTTTAGAAGCTGCAAATGCCATCATTAGTCTCACAGTAACAATTTTGGCAATTGGACTAAAATTTTTATTAAAATCTTTGCCATTCTCGTTGGTTGTAGTCCTTGGCAACAAACCTCGCCTTGTATCTATCAACAGATCCATCGGTTTTGCATTTAATTTTGTAAATCCATTTACTTCCAATAGCTCTTTTTCCAGGTGGCAGTTGAAGCAAATCCCATGTGTGGTTAGATTCCAATGCTTGAATTTCAGTTTGCATAGCATGTATCCAGTGCACATTTTGTCTTGCCTGATTGTAATGTGTAGGCTCCTTGACCATAGACAAGTTGGCTACAAATGCAGTGTGTGCATTAAGAAAAGTATGATCACTAGCAGGTAGAAGTGTTGGAGCTGAAAGGAATAGGATGTGTCATAATCCTAAAGGAGAACTGGAGGTTGTTTTACCCTTTGGCTTTTGCGGACAGGAAATGATGGAATCTGAGTGACTGAAGGGACAGTAGGTGCAGGACAATTCTCTGAAGAATGAACTAGGTCTGAAGTGGAGGGCAAAGAATCAGCAACAACAAAAAGGTCATCAGCCTCTGAGGAGTCAGTAGTTGCTGGAGATGTAGCTGGTATGATAGGAGGAGTCTCATTAGGTGTGATGAGTGAAGGATCAGGGAAGAAGATTGACTCACAAAATGTTACATCTCTAGACACAAGGATTTTCTTTTGCTCTGGTACATAGACTTTATAATCCTTTTGTCCCATGGGGTATCCTACAAAGAAACCTGGAATGGCTCTTTGGTCAAATTTGTCTCTTAGATGACTTTTATTCATCATATAGCACCTGCACCCAAACACTGGGAGGAAGGGCAGATCTGGTGGTGATGCATAAAGAACCTCATATGGGGTAAGCCAGTTGAGTACACGGCTGGGCCAACGGTTTAGTAGAAAGGTAGCAGTGAGGAGAGCCTCCCCCCAGAATTTTTTTGGTAACTGAGATTTAAATAAGAGGGCTCTGGCAACAGCAAGAAGACTTTTGTGTCTTCTTTCCACAACACCATTTTGTTGTGTCATATATGGACAACTCCGTTGATGAGTGATGCCAAGAGAGGAGAACAATCTTTTACACTGTGAGTTGGTAAACTCTGATCCATTATCAGTGCGTATAATTTTAACTTTTGTTCCATATTTCGTTTGGACAGTGTTACAGAATTGGACAGTAGCTGATGTACCATGTCTTTTGAGTGGAAGAGGAAAGTCTATATACACCTACTTTTATCATCTACAATGGTTAGAAAGTAGTAACATTGAGTGAAGGATGGAATTTTATATGGCCCCCATGTATCTGCATGTATGAGATCAAAACAATGCAGTGATTCTATAGTACTAAGTATATACGATTGGCAAGATTGCTTGGCTAAAGGACACTTGACGGGAGAATTGGAATCTTTGCATTTTATCCATAGATTTCAACTGTTTTATATGTCTCAGAACCTCTACAGATGGGTGACCAAGTCTGTTGTGCAAAAGTTGTGGTGTGACTACTGCATATGCACAGGTTATAAGATCTGATCCACTATTACAAAAAGGTTCTCTTGGTAACGGATTGAGTACTGGTAAATTCTGAATAAACTGGATCAATTTAGGATCAAAAGAAGCTTCACGCAGGATGTATAGTTCTTTGATCACCACTCCTACAGCAAGGATTCTTCTATGGTTAAGGTCCTAAAAAATGCAGAAATTTGGCAAGAAAACGCAGGAGATGTTAGAATAAATCAGGAGCTTTCTAACAGACATCAGGTTATGTTTGAAGGAAGGAATGTACAGGCAGGATTTAAGCTGAAAGAAGTCTGACATGCGAACATCTCCATAACAGGGCACAAATTTAGTGGTACCATCCGGTAACCATACAGGGGTGAAGGATTTGAAAGGAACATGATTAGAGATCATACTTAAATCAATACACATATGATTTGTCGCCCCCGTGTCTATAATTCAATCACCTTTGACAATGTCAAGCAGTTATCAACAGATAAAAGTGAGCAAGCAATGATACCTGCAAAATCCTCCATATGTACCATATTCACTGCCACTTTGTCCTGCTGCAGATCTGTACTCTTTCCTTTGGTCAACTTGGAGATGTCACGTTGCATTTGTCCAATTACCTCATAGATATGGCCTACTTCCTCATTCTTGTATTCCAACGGTGTTGATCCCCACTGCTGATCATTTGAATCAGCCACTTGATTTGTAGCATTATATTGTTTTCCCCTTTGTTTAGGATATCCTCGTAACTGATAACAGTTTTCTAGTACATGTCCTTTCTTCCCACAGTGGCTACATTCAGGACTCCCTTTTAACTTATAACAAACATCAACTGTGTGTCCAGTGTGCCCACAGTGGCTACATTCTAGAATGCTTTTATCAACATGTTTTTCATATTTTCCCTTATTCCAAGTCCCTGCTCGAGTCATGTTGGCCATGTTACTATCATCAGTCCCTGATGACATAGTGTGCTAACTTGTCTGTGTCTTTCAACCGTGACTATCAAGTTGTATACCTTATCCAAACGTGGTAACGGATCCATATTAATGATCTGACTTCTATCACAATCATAGGACTCATTCAGCCCCATTAAGAATTCCATGACCCTGTCCTCGTTCTCTCTAGCTTTTAGTGTTAAAGCCACCTCTCAATCAGCTTGTGGCATTGGCCTCAGTTGATCATACTGATCCTAGACTTATTTAAGTCTCTCGAAGTGTTCTCCTACGGTCGATGTACCTTGTCTTAAGGTTGCAACGGTTCTTCTCAACTCAAACAAATGCGGCAAACTAGCTGTCCCAAAGCGTTGTTCCAAATCTAGCTATAACTGCCGCGCATCATTGATGAACATAAACTGCTTCATTAAATCTTGTATCATAGATCCCTTGATTCACGAGCAAACCAAGTTGTTAGCTCGTTTCCATTTCATAAACAACTTGGTGTCTTCTTTCGGTTTTTCCAAGGTTCCGTCTATTAATCCAACCTTCAACTTTGCTTCAAGGGCTGATTCAATCGCACTCTTCCAAATCAGGTAGTTTGTTTCATTGAGCAGAATACTCACAATTTGTGTTCCTAGGTTATCACTCCCATGAACCTGGAGTTGTTATTCGATGAAGTTGTTAGTTGTCATTTCTTTTAACCCCTAAGCTCTGATACCATAAAAACTGAAAAACTCTTTTTCAGTTGAAACGGTTATGAACCGTGAGATCCCAATTCGCAAATTGAAATCAAAATAGGAAATTGCAAAAGGAAACTGTCGTTCAAGGAAACCTAATTTTCCCGATTGTTTTTTGTATTGACCATTCCTTACATTTATACTATCCTATCTGGCGTCCAAAGGTTCGCTCAATTATGCACAGTAATTACATGGAAAAAAAAAACGTTAATGCATCTCTATTAGTAATTGCTTGTAACTCTAGCCGCTCGATCAAGTATCATCTGACGGTTGGGGCATAATTTCATTCTTCTTCAACTTCTTCAAGTGTGCATCAGATTTGTAAGAGTCCGCTGGACCTTCAGAATCACCTGCAGAGGCTCCTTCATCTCCATTGCTGCTTCAAAACTGCTGAGTATTTGTGGACAGATCTTCCGATAACTGCAACAAGAAGACAAAATTGGAGTGAAACAGGAGTTCACATATAATTCTCGATAGCTTCTCTAGCTGGAGAGATTATAGTCCGCAACTATGTTTTCTCGCCTCTGTTTGTACTGGACTGCATAGGTGTAACCGAAGAGTTTGGCAGTCATATTCTTCTATAACATTATGTGTAATTGTTACTCCGGGACGTGCTTTAATACCTGTTGGTCCGTCTTGATGATAAAGATTTTACCTCGTAGGTATCTAATCCATTTTTTACGGCCAATACAACAACAATGAATTCCTTTTCGTATGTGGACAGAGGTTGGTGTTTAGGACCTAATGCACGGCTATTAATATGCAATAGATCGTCGTCATTGGGTCAGTACAGCTCCTATGCCTCAATCACTAGCATCAACTTCGATGATGAAGGGTTGGGAGAAGTCTGGGAGGCATAGAACAGGAGCACTACTCATGGTGTGTTTGATCTGCTGAAAAGAGTGTTCTGCATCTGCATTTCAACCAGTATGTCATCGAAGAAAACCAATACAGATCGCCTGAGATAAGCTGCGAATACCTGATTCATTAGGCTCTGAAATATGGCTGGAGCGTTGCCCAAGCCAAAGGAAATGATAAGGAACTCGAAATGGCGGTGTTGGATCACAAAACTGGTTAAAGATATGTCCTTTTCTTCCATACAGATCTAAAAATAACCAAATATGAGGTCCGGTTTGCTGAAGAACTAAGCTCCCTGCAGTTCATCTAGGAGCTCATCTATAACTGGAATGGAGACTATAGAGTTTAGACTTGATGGTGAGACTAGTTAAGTATCTATAGTCGACACACATCCTCTATCCACCATCTTTCTTTTTGACCATGAGAATAGGAAAGGCAAATGGTGTGTGGCTGTGCCTGATGAGGCCAGTATGTAGCAGGTCTGAGATGATCAAGCTCATCCTTCTGGTAGTGAGGGGTCCTGTAAGGGACTTGTTTCGTAGTTATGGTACCTTGAACCAAAGAGACGTGGTGCTCAATACCTTGTAGGGATAGGAGTGTAGTAGGCTCCTGGAAAATGTTAGAGAGGTTCTACAAGTGTGTAAGTGCTCCTCAAATTTTGAGCATTTTACCTCATTCACTTCTTCAATTCTGGCGTTGGATCCTATAGGAGTATTTGAGAAGTTGATGTCACCAATGTGCAGTGTCAACATGTCTGCACACAAGGAGTCGTGGTGTGCTAGTTGTTCATCACAATATACTCAACCAATAATGGCTACGAAACCACTATTAATCAATCAGACCATACCTTCAGCTGTGACAAACTGGAGTTTAGTGGCTTCCTTCACGGCTTGAAGGGGGATGGCTCTGTTGTCATGGTGTAGGTTGACAGTCATGGACTGATAGTAATATAGCACTGGGCCATAGGTTCTTAGCCAATCTCTCCCTACAATCAGATTATATCCATGAAGTGAAAATGTACGAGGGGAGCAGGTGAAGTGTTCACCCTGTACTGACCATGAGAAGTCTCGGCACAAGGAACAACTGGGACTACAGACTCCATCAGCAACTTCAACCATCATATGAGGTACCACCTACAATGTACAATTCAATCTCACAGCATATTTATGGTCTAAGAAACAATGAGAGTTACCGCTACAATGATGATGTATAGCGGTTCCCCCTTATGAAAACCACGGATTCTGTAAGTTGTGAAGGAAGTGTTGCCACATATCGAATGACAAGAAAGGGTTCCTGTGGTAGTCAGCGTATCCTCTGGCACTGCTGCACTTGGCAGTTCCTCCTCGCTTGGATCTGGAAGAGTTTCCAGGTGGTTAATTTCATCGTGCAGTGAATAGAGTGTTAGTTAGTGATGGTGCGCTTGTTAGTTTCATGTATACTAAATGATGTATATCATTTTGTATATATATTATGGATCATTTGGGTTGAGGACTCGAATTGTGGAACTCCATAATTTAATCAAGACTCTAAATTAGTTCCTAGTCCCAAGTCATTAGCAAAGGAACAACTAGATGACTTTGTCGACTAACATGTGGATTAATGCATGATCATGTTTCACATATCATTGATACGAGGTATCTATTTAATCGCATGAAATATGAGTGTACGGGGTACATGAATATTAGACTTGACCTTTATTGATTTGCTGGATGGATTGTGTTTGTTCCATCAGCAAGTAATATAGTATTAATTCATTTATCTAAGATATTCATAATTCTGGGTGATGAATGTGTACTACGTGAGGTTATCAAACGCCTCTTTTGACCGAGGGATCATAAAGGTAAGTTTTCTGAATATGCATGATTCATGCTGGAAGTTATGGAATATCAAGATGACACTTTTGTCCATCTCATCTTGGATGAGATTATTAATATCCCTGGGCCCCTTGATGCAGTAATAATTGTAATGCATGCATTTGTGATTATGGGATAGTCACATATTAACAATTATGTATTGAAATATCAAGAAAGTAATTAATGATCAAGGATGACACATTCCTACACTTGACATTAATTATTGGATATTAAGCAACAAAAGAATTAATACTAAATGAGATTAAAGAATCACGATTTATCTATATTAGATCAGATCATAATGCATTTGCTAGATGCCGCTTATGATTTATAAATTAATGAGATTAATTTATTATCGATTTAGATATGGATCCTACTAGGTCGCTCTATTTGATGAACTGAAGCAAAAAGAATTAGTTATGTGGGACATAATTAATTTTGCTAACGGATCGAGAGAAATGAATTAATTCGATAAACCCGAATACAAGAAAAATTTAGCTTCGGTGGGACCGACTTAATTTATGGCTACTGGGCTCAATTTAATCGAGCCAAGCATATGAAGGACAGAAAATGGGCTCGAATTAATTCGAGCCCAACTAAATCAACTTCATTAATTCAAATTGGGCCAAATAGTTAATGGCCCAATCACAAAAAATAAAGCGTGTAATGAGATTACATGTTGAAGGTGGGTTTTGAGAGTTCTCTCTCGCGGCATCCGTCTTCTCGTAGCCTTATCTCTCTTGACCGAATTCACGTCCTTGTCGTGAAATTCATTTCCTCTGCCGTGTCGCCGGAAAATAGCAATCTAGTAGCCGTAGTTTCACTTGTCAAGGAGCGCTCTTGGTTGAGATTTCTTTTCTTGGAAACTCCGTGATTCTTTCACGAGTTCTTCACGGGTCCTTTGAATTTGCACGTTTTCGTCCGTTCTCCGACGGAAACAAGGTATTTGCAGCTAATCATTGATCATGAGCATGAATTAAACAGTTTTAGGGTTCGATTTCGTGTTTGGTTCAAATGTGAACACATTCGAAATTTTTTGAAATCGACCCTCGTATCCTACAGAAACAAGGTAAGCTGGACAAGCAGTTTCAAAAGTTTCTTGATGTTTTTGAGAAATTCCACATCAATATTCCCTTTGCGGAGGCCTTGGATCAAATTCCATGCTATGTCAAGTTAATGAATGATATTTTATCAAACAAAAGAAAGTTCAAAACTACGAGACCGCTGTTCTAATAGAAAAATGCAGTGTAATCCTTCAAAAGAAATCACCCCAAAGCTTAAGGATCCACGGAATTTTACTATTCCTTGTTTTATTGGAATTTCCACTTTTGATAGAGCATTGTGCAATTTAGGTGCAAATAATAATTTGATGCCTCTATCTATTTTTCAGAAGCTCGGGTTAGGAGAAGATCGTCCAACAACTATATCACTGCATTTGGCTAATTGATCTATTAAGCATCCAAAAGGAATCATTGAGGATGTCCTGATCAATGTTGACAAATTTATTTTTTCTGGTAATTTCATCATCTTGGATATGGAGGAGGAGCGTGATATCTCAATTATTTTGGAGTGACCATTCTTAGCTACAGGAGGCGCTCTGATCAATGTTCAAAGAGGAGAGCTCATGCTTTGTGTCCAAGGAGCGAAAGTCAAATACAATGTGTTTCAGTACTTGAAACACCCTGACCATAGAGAGAAATATTCGAGCATTGACTCAACAAATCATATGCCCCTTACAGGATATGAATACCACCGTGATGAGTTGGAAAATTGTTTGGTGAGAAGAAACCCTGCTATCTTAGAGGAGCCAACAGCCAAAGAATATGCTGAATGCTGGAGGCCAATGAATCACAAATAAGAATGAATTTTGAAGAATTGGGAGAAAGGCCAACAGCTCTAGTGAGCTTAGTTGAACAGGCATCTATCCTAGAGTTAAAGACATTGCCAGTCATCATTTCAAGCGCTCTATCCCAGCTGGAGGAATAAAGTTCGTTGAGAGTGCTTAGGGAGAACAAATGTGCCATTGGATGGAATCTAACCGATATCAAAGGCATTAGTCCATATCTGTGCATGCACAAAATCTTGTTGGAAGAGGGAAGCAAAACTTTTATAGTTGCGCAACACCGATATAATTCAGTCATGAAGGAAGTGGTGCGAAAAGAAATTCTTAAATGGTTTAGATGTTGGGGTGGTGTACCCTATTTCTGATAGCAATTGGATCAACTCTGTTCAATGTGTCACAAAAAAGGAGGTATGACCATAGAGGCAATGATAAAAATGAGTTAATCCTGAAGAGAATGGTAATCGGCTGGAGAATCTACAAGGATTACAGAGTCTTGAGAAAAGATCATTATCCACTACCATTTATTGATCAAATGTTGGATAAACTTGCGGGGTACAAATTTTATTGCTACCTTGATTGTTACTCAAGATATAATCAGATTTCTATTGCCTCAGAGGATCAAGAGAAGACAACCTTTATATGCCCTTATGGTACCTTTGCTTTTCGCCGCATGCCCTTTGGGTTATGCAATGCCTCAACCATTTTTCAAAGATGCATGATAGCAATATTCTCAGATATGGTGGAACGCATCATTGAGGTATTCATGAATGATTTATCCGTAGTTGGATCTACATTTGAGGACTGCTTATGTAATCTGAAAAGGGTCTTGGCGAGGTTTGAAGACACCAACTTAGTCTTGAACTGGGAAAAATGCCACTTCATGGTGCAATCACTAATTGTTTTAGGACACAAGGTGTCAAGTTTGAGGATAGAAGTGGATAGAGCCAAGATTGAGGTAATGGCCCGACTATCCCCACCTTTGTCTGTGAAGGGAGTAAGAAGTTTCTTAGGCCACGAAGGCTTTTACCGAAGATTCATTAAAGATTAATCTTATATTACCCAACCGTTCTACAAACTTCTTGAAAAGGATGTGCTATTAAATTTTTATAAGAAGTGTTTGGAAGCTTTCAAATTTTTTAAGGAGAAACTTACAACCACCCCTAACATTAATGCACTAAATTGGGGAATGCCCTTTGAAATTATGTGTGATGCTAGTGATTATGCCGTGGGAACTGTGTTGAACAAAAATACAAAATCTTTCACACAAATTATTATGCAAGTAGAACGATGAATGCGCCTATATTCAATTATGCCACAATAGAGAATGGGCTTTTGGCAATAATTTTTGCATTCAACAAGTTCAGGCCATATGTCCTTGGAAGCAAGGTTGTGGTGTACATAGATCACTTTACAATCAAACACCTCATGGTTAAAAAGGATGCAAAGCCTCGGTTGATTCGTTGGATTTTGTTACTGCAAGAATTTGATGTGGAGATCAAATATAAGAAAGGCTCTGAAAAGTTGGTGGCCGATCACTTATCACATTTGGAAGGCCACAATGTGACCGAAGTTGATAAACTCACTATTAATGACCATTTCCCAGATGAAAGATTGCTTGCAGTAAAAGCAAGCAAGGAGCCATGGTATGACAATTATGTGAACAATATTGCTTGTAAGGTAATTCCACCAGAATTATCTTACCAACAAAAAAAGAGATTTTTTCTCTCAAAGTGAAGTATTTTCTTTGGGATGAACCCATCTTCTACAAATTCTACTCTAACCAAGTCATCCGAAGATGTGTCCCTGAGGAAGAAATGAGCTTTATCATGAATCATTGCCATTCACTTGATTGTGAAGATCATTTTGGAGGAAATCGCACAGTAGCCAAAGTACTACAATGTGGCTTTTATTGGCCATCATTGTTTAAGGATGCTCAATCCTTTATGAATTCATGTGACCGATGTCAAAGGATGAGACAAATTTCAAATAAAAGTGAGATGCCTCTTCAATCCATCCTCCAAGTTGAACTCTTTGATGTTTGGGGACTTGACTTCATGGGGCCATTCCCACCTTCTTTTGGTAAAATGTATATTCGGGTAGCTGTGGATTACTTTCCAAAATGGGTTGAAGCAATCGCCTCCCCAAAGAATGATGCCGTGGTTGTGTTAAAATTCATCTGAAAGAATATTTTTATAAGGTTTGGTACTCCTCGATGCATTATTAGTGATGGTGGACTACACTTCTACAATAAGCAATTTGTAGCCTTACTGACCAAGTGGAGTTTGCCATCTCACCCCTTTGGCATATCTCCCGCAAATAAATGACAAAGCAGAGATCTCAAATAGGGAGATAAGGAAAATGAAAAGACGGTGAACTCATCAAGAAATGATTGGGCAAGAAATTTGGATGATGCACTATGGGCTTATAGGATCGCATATAAGGCTCTAATAGGTATGTCCCCAGACCGATTGGTATTTGGTAAAGCTTGCCATCTTCCCGTGGATCTAGAATATAAGGCATATTGGACTATGCGGAAGTTAAACTTTGATATGTAGGCAGCTGGAGAAAAGATGACTCTTCAGTTAAACGAACTTGATAAACTACGAAATGATGCATATGAGAACGCCAAAATCTACAAATAAAGAACAAAGGATTGGCATGACAAGAACATTTCAAGGAGGTACTTCTTCCCAGGGCAAAAAGTTCTATTATTCAACTCAAGGCTTCAAATATTTCCAGGCAAGCTAAAGTTCAGGTGGTCAGGGCCATTTGAAATTGTGAAAGTATTTCCCCATGGAGCTATTGAAATTGCTCATCCTGACAAAGGAACATTTAAGGTGAATGGCCAGAGGTCGAAGCTGTATCTTAACGGTGGCATTGTTAATGACAAAACCGTCATTCATCTCAACGATTAAAAGCAACTGATGTCAAACTAGTGACGTTAAAGAAGCGTTTCCTTGGAGGCAACCCAAGCACCATTTCGATCCATGTAGGGATGCACCCCTTATTCCCTTATATACTTTTCTAAAAATTTACTTTCTCAATTAAGCATGAACTTTAAGTTTGGTGAGAATGATATATGCTTGCTTGGAAGTAGTAGATTTCACTTAATAGTTTCATTTATTTATTTTAGATATGTCACTTATTTTCTGTGTGAAGTCATACGAAAGCAACCCTTGATTGGAGCATTTGATATCTTGCAGGGTAGATTGGATTAGAAATCAACAAGTGGAAAAAGTAATGGGAGTTTTAGAAATGCATCCTCAAACCTACAAGATCAAGTTCTCACTAAATCTACGGAAATTGCTGATGGGTCGACTTAATCTCTGAAGACTTATTTTAATGTCAATGCCCAAAAATCACGCTTCTACGCTGTAGAAGAATAACAGTTACACCCCCACTAATCCAAAATCCATCTCAGTAATTGCCAAGACAATCTAATCCTAGCCCACTAAGCACGACTATTTTTTTTTGAATCGGCCTTAGCTTTGGCTTTTGAATTGAAAAAAATATTTTTTCTTTGAAAACCAGCAAGGTTATAATTCAAAAATTCAAGAACAATAACAAAATAAAGGATAAACTATCAAACAATTTTTGGCCTCAAAGCGTGGGCCTACAAAAGAGTTAAGATTCTTCGGATCGACTACGGTCTCAAATACCTTTCTGATATGTTCAAAGGTTATTGTGATGAAAATGGCATAGTAAGGAAACTTAATTCTTATATCCCGTAGAAAAATGGTGTTGCAAAATATAGGAATCACACCTTGCTTGATATGGTTAGGTCTATGATAGCGCAAGCTGACCTATCCATTGACTTTTGGGGAGATGTGCTGCTCATGGTAACATACATCCTCAATAGAGTACCAAGCAAGAGTATGCCCACCACTCCATATGAGTTATGGAATGAAAGAAAGCAAATCTTGGAACATATGCGACCATGGGGTTCAACGGGCTATGTGTACAACCCAACCCATCAATATGAAAAACTTGGTCCAAGAGCAACCAAGAGGGTGCTTATTCAATACCCCGAATATTCAAAAGGATATGTAATGTTCGGTGAACACTCGAATGGAGATATGACTGAAATCGACAGTTGCAATGTCGAATTCCTAGAGGATCACTTCCCAACTATTGGAGAAACAGATTAGGATGGTCAGTCGTATGAGTTGCAACATTACTCGTCACTATCTCTTAGTGTGAGGGAGAATATGTTTCACTAAATAAACCAGAATAGTGTAATCCCACCTATTCGAGGTGGGAACTTGACACATGAGGGTTAACATGAAAGAGAGGTAAGTCCTTCACACTTCATATCTAACAAAAATGAGGTTAACATGAAAGAGAGATAAATCCTCAAAATTTCATGCCTAGAAACAAGATCAGTTTTCAAAATTTAGGATGATGATGTGATAACTAGTCCCACGAACCATAGGGTTAGTGGGAGTGGCCTTTCTCACACCGTCAGCCCCACGAGCCCAAGGATTAGTGGGAGCAGACCCCCCACCAGGCAAGTAGAAAATTCTGTCATATGAAGGAGTGAATGTGGAAGAATTCATCGATGATATTTTCATATCGAGATAAATGTATTCTTCTGCACTCATTTGGAAGTAAAAGAGTCTACCTCTTATAACGATGGAATGGACTCACCCGATAGAGAAAAATATACCATGAGGGATGAAATGGACTCGATACAAACAAATGAGTTCTGGGAACTTATTGATCCACCTCATCGCCGAAAATTGATTAGATGCAAGTGGATAATCAAGGTTAAGCATGGTGTGGATGGATCAATCAAAAGTTAAAAAGCCCGACTCGTGGCTAAAGGTTTTACCCAAATCTAGGACATAGACTATGGAGAGATATTTTCTCTTGTGGTGAGGATTGCTTTTATTTGCCTACTTCTAGCCCTGGTTACCCATTTGGATCTCGAGCTATTCTAAATGGACGTAAAGATTGAATTTTTCAATGGAACACTCGAGGAAGAGATCTACATGGATCAACCTGTTAGGTTCGTCTCAACAGGTCAAGATGGCAAGGTATGTCATCTTAAAAGATCTATATATGGACTTAAACAGTCTTCCAAATTGTGGAGCGTTACTTCGTATGGCTTCACCATGATAGATGAAGATCACTGCGTGTATGTCCTAAGGGCAAATGAAGGAATGATGTTTCTCTCCTTATATGTCGATGACATACTGTTGGCTAGAAACAACATGGGAATGATCAATGCAACTAAACAATGGTTATTGTCCATCTTCGAGGATATGTGTGAAGCTAGATATGTCATAGGCATGGAAATATGCAGAAATCGTTCTAAAAGAATCTTGGATTTGTTTCAACAGACACATATAAACAAAATTTTAGAGCGATTCAGATTGTATTACTCTAAACCCGTTGACACCCCTATTGATAAGGGTCTAATACTAAGCCTCGATCAATGCTAAAAAATAGATAAAGAAAAGGATGAAATGAATAATGTTTCCTATGCAAGCGCTAAAGAGAGTTTGATGTGCGTCATGTTATGTACACGGCCGGATATGTGCTTCGCGATTAAGTTAGTGGGCCGTTACCAAAGCAACCCAGGGCCTGCTCATTGGTAAGTAGTCAAGAGGATCATTCGTTACCTTCATGGAACGGCCGATCTAGTTCTATGTTATTAAGGGGGATACCTGCGTTTGAGGGGTTTATGGATGACGATTGGGGAAATGATTTGGATAAGTCCAAGACAATCTTTGGATATGTCTTCATCCTTGGTAGAACAGCCATATCGTGGTGCAACAAGAACCAAGGCTGTATCACTTCGTGAACTATGAAGGTAGAATATGTTGCATGTAACGTAGCAGTGCAAGAGGCACTTTAGCTTAAAAGTTTTCTACAGTACCTCAATTTGATTTCAAGACTTGATGATCCTGTAGAAATGAACTGCGATAATACTGCAGCGATTCAATTCGCTAAGGATTTAAAATTCCATAGGAAGACAAAACACATCCATAGATGCTACCACTTTTTGTTTGAGATGCTATCAACAAAGTGAATATAAGTATCATGTATATTTCTACTGACAAGATGATTGCTGATTCGATGACCAATCCCATTCCTAGAGATGCGCTTAGAGCTCATGTCATGAATCTAGGATTACGTAGGGTTTGATAACATTTTGTAAATGATAAGGACATATTTTTATAACAATTGATTATGAAATGAAATTGACATTTCCTTTCATTTGAGCAATACTCTCATGTATGCAATCAATTAATAAAGTACAATAAATGTCATGAAACGCTTAATGATTGGCCCTATTACACAAAAAATGTCCCTTATATTTTTGTAGCATGAAGGATGAGACTGATAAATGTTAGGACAATTGCTTCATTGGGTCTAAAATGAGATTCTAAGTGAATCGAATGTGAAATTTTGGGTTTTCACATTAAAGCTTTAAAGCCGAATGTAGAGGATAAATACTAAGTGTATTTTTATCAACGGCTATGATTCGTATGACATAAGTTAGTGACATGCCCACCTAAGTTGGAGTCATGCCATGATACACATATCATACTGTGTGTGTTATAGAACGACTGTTGTGAAAATGACAAAAAAAATCCCCTAATTGTTATTATATGATCACATGGACATATGCTTGTCCACTTAGATGCTACTATTTGATTTAAAGCTATGGCTTAAAGTTGAGGCTCAATACTTCCGCTTTAGTATGTCATCAAAGGGCTAGGATCTATATAGTCTAGCAGACCATACTTGGTAAGCATTCGAGTTCATACGGATGGTCATTAATGTCTAAGGAACAATCTATTTAGCTTCAACATATTTGTCTTGGCGATTACATTAAGTATGTAACCAAATATTGTATAACTTAAAACGATATGTAGCTATCGCTGATGCAAAGAAAGTTTGAGGTATCATTGCTTTAAAAGTGTCATGTTTTTTTATAAGCCAAAATTTCATTAAATAATATAGGTATGCACAAAGGAAGAAAATAGAAGAAATAAAAATACAAAAGTATAGACATGATCGAGTCCTAGTAGTATTCACTAGCTATAAACTTTGAAGAGGATCTGAGTATCCCGCCTTTTCGTCATACCCCCTTCTGATATAGACAAGGTGATCTGGTACATGACTCACCTAGCATCATAGTAGATCATAAAGCAACTCAGCATTCAGATCATAGCCATCATCCGCTTTTCACCAAAGTAAAATGTCATGACTGTCACATTGTCAATTCACATTGTAAGGATCTTGGTACACAACTTGATTAAGTTTGGTGGGCTATCCCTGTAGTGACAGAAGAAGCTATATTCGGAAAGTGCATTTTATCAAATCAAAGGCAAAGAGAATAGACTAGTTGGCCCTACTAGTCCCTTTACAATCCCATCAACATCTACTCCTTGACAAGTCGTGTTTGGTTTGTACTAGGATTTTCTAAGCTTTCAGTCTCGGTGTGCCTTACATACACCTGATCATCCTTGCTCCCCACTAGGATTTTCTAGGCTCATTGTGCTTGACCCCATTTGAATACTTTCTCAAGGGCAAGCAACACTACTCCTTGACAAGTCGTGTTTGGTTTGTACTTGTGTGTCAAGAGATGTGCAATGCAATTCTAAGTTACTGCCGTAGAGAATGCTGATGCAGGCACCCTACCCTGTACCTCACAAAAGATGAAGACGAATAAAACAACGCAATATACAAGCACAAGGTGTAAGGTGTAAGAGTCTTCATGTAGGTTTCATTTGTAGGCTGCCGAAGACACCCTAACCTGTGATCATCTCTGCTCTCATTAGGATTACTTCTGAATTTTTGTCTGCAGTCACTACTGCATTCTATACTGCAAACTCCAGATTACTGCAGTAGAGAATGTTGATGTAGGCACCCTACCCTGTACCTCGCAAAAGATGAAAATGAATAAAACAGCACAATATACTATCACAAGGTGTTAGGTGTAAGAATCTTCCTGTAGGCATCTTAACTTGCATACTTCTGAAGTTTCATTCGTAGGCTGCTGAAGACACCTTAACCTGTACATCATAGAAGTAAGATAGGAATGTGTAGCATAAGGTATAAGATGAATAGATATCTTCCTGTGTTCATCTCTGCTCTCATTATAATTACTTCTGAGTTTTTGTCTGCAATCACTACTGCATTCTGTACTGCAAACTCCATTATAAGAATTTTGCATGTGGCAATTTCGGTCTTTCAGATATAGACAACTAATAGGTTGCAATAGCTAATCTGTGCAAGAGTAGGAAAATCTGCAGGGGTTTCTCTTTGCTTTGATCCAATACCACATGTGATTTTGTTCTACCTGTAGTATGTCTTGTGGATTTATCACTGTATCTAGAAAATGTGCACTATTTCTAGACTTTCAGATCTGCCAAATCAAGGCCAGCCATATGGATTTCTAGTACTCACTGTTTATTCCATGGGGCTTTTCTCCATTAAATTTCTGGAAGGATGGCGCCTTCTCTTCTGTTAGATTTTCAAGACTAGGATGAAGCCATCGTCTTAATTCCTTCTAAATTGCTACAATCATGGAGCATTGTTTGAATAAATGCTCAGTATTTTCAGGACCATCATGGCATAGTGACAACACTCTTCTTGTCCTTCCGGTATAATATGCCTTTTTTGGAGTACCATTTTTGTAGGGTTTCTGTCTTGTAATACTTTCCATGTTAGTATGATGACTTTTGTTGGTATGACTGTGTTCCATAAGCCTGTCAGGTGGCCTGTCATCTCTGCGTTGAATGGAGTAGGGAGTGTCTAAATGATGTTGTTATAGGATACTTTCCCCGTATAACATCCCTATTTGCTGTCATTTAAAAAAGATGTACCTATCCATCTCAGTCTCAGTGAAAGTAACACCCTGCAATGAAGAAATTAGCATGGTTAGATCCTTAGTTTCATGCAATCTCAAGTTCCTCTTCCAGATTATGCTCCAGATCCATCTACGAGTGTCCCAGTACCCTGATTCTGCTAAGCTAGCATTCTTATTTGCTGCTGCCCGAAATAGTCTGGGGTATGCTTCAACCTTAGTAGTATTGTTATTCCATTTGTCCAACCAAAATCTTATGCCCTTGCCATCACCAACTCTGATTTGCATGTGTTGACATAACCAGCTTTCCTTCAGTGTGTCTTGTAGCTCATTCCACCAGTTAGATGAGTAAGAATAGCCTCTTCTTCTACCCCTCATTCTTGTAGTATGTGCTTGTGGTTTCTTTAGTTCCTGCAGAGTTCCAATTGACAATAGGCCATTAATGCCATCTACTGATAGATGTTTGTTGTTCCAGGTTTGTAGGGTCTTCTTTAATTTGTCCAGGATTGTATTCCAGGTTGTCTGTTTTTTTTTGTCTTGGATCCAATGGGTAATCCCAAGTACATGAAAGGGATAGTTTCTGTCTGACATCTCATATAGCAAACCATTTCATCCACCGTGGTCTAAGGCATGTTTATACCTATTAACTGACTCTTGTTGTAGTTGATTCTCAATCCAGAAACCATTTCGAAATTCTGTAGTATACCCTTAAATGTCCTCATTGTTCTCTAAGATGCTTGACCAAAAATATGGTATCATCTGCAAATTGGAGATGAAAGATATTGGTCTTGTTCCTCCCTACTTCTATGCCTCTGAATTTTTGCAATTCCAGTGCCCTATTGATCATTACTGATAAAGTCTCTGCAGCCAAAAGAAAGAGAAATGGGGATAGGGGGTCCCCTTGCCTCAGCCCTCTTGTTGGAAAGAACTCTTTTGTTGGGCTACCATTAATGAGAATTGATGTTGATGCTGATCCCAGGAGCTCCTTTATCCATGATATCCAAATGTTGGGGAAGCCCATTTTAGCCATTGTATCTTGAAGGTAGCAACAGTTTATAGCGTTGAATGCCTTTTCAAAGTCAACCTTAAAGATAATGGCTTACTTTTTAAGCATTTTCACCTCATAAAACACCTCATTAGCAATCAACACTCCATCTAACAGTT
This sequence comes from Pinguicula moranensis, assembly GCA_028565015.1. Lineage (NCBI taxonomy): Eukaryota > Viridiplantae > Streptophyta > Magnoliopsida > Lamiales > Lentibulariaceae > Pinguicula > Pinguicula moranensis. Next base: position 25,531 of record JAOWBN010178249.1, read on the forward strand.
TCCTCCCTTTAATAAAAGCCATTTGATTCCCGGATGTTACCTCCTCCATAATTGTGCTCATTCTATTTACCAAGAATTTTGAAATAATCTTAGGCATTGAGCCCATGAGTGTAATATGCCTATAATCCTGGACCTTTGTGGGACTACCAGATTTAGTTATAAGTGAGACGTGAGCAGCATTACTTCCTCTAGCTAACTTGCAATTTCTGTAGAATTCCTAAAGGTGCTGGCAGATTTCTCCTTGCATCAAGTGAAGGAAGTATCTCACAAATCTGAAATTTATGCCATCTAGTCCAGGGCTCTTGTTGCTTCCACAACCTTTGATTGCCTCCGAAATTTCAGACTTCGAAAAAGGCAGGATTAGTCTCTGTATGGAAGCAAGTGAAATGGATCTGAAGCTTATGTTGGTAATTCTTGGTCTTGGCCAATTCTGTTTAGTAAACCTTTCCTCAAAGTGTGTTTCAAAGTAATTCTTAACTGATTCTGTTTCTTCACGCCATAAGTTACCATCCCATATGCCATTTATAGTGTTCCTTCTTCGGTGGCTGTTGATCCATTTGTGGAAGAATGCGGAATTTTTATCATCCTTTTGAAGCCACCGTATGCGGGATTTCTGATGTAGGACACTGTCAAGTTCAGTGGTAACTTTATTTAGTTTTTCTCTTATGCCTGAAATCTGTGCATCATCCAGTTGTGCCATGTTCTGTTCTGCCAGCAACTCTAGTTCCTTCATGTTGCTTAACAGAGTTCTGCGATCATTCATCAGATCCGTTGGGGCTGCAGCATTCCATGCCTTGATACCTGCTCTCAGATCCTTGATTTTCTTTTAGTCTCTGACTAGTATATTTGAGGGGACATGGTGTGTCCATATCTTTTCTATCAACAGGTTGTAGGATTTATCCAGTAGCCAACAGTCTAATACTCTTAACGGTTTTGGTCCTCAATCTTGAGTTTTTGAGGAAAGGCAATCTGGACAATGATCAGAGTCCTCCCTATCCAATCCGGATTGTTTCAAGTGTATGTTTTCCAGCCATTGATCATTAATTGGAAAGCGATCCAGTCTGCTCACTACTTTCAGAGAAGATAAGTACCATGTATATTTCCTGCAATCCATGCTCAAATCCTGGAGCTTAAGGTCATTAACAAAGGTCCTGAAGGACTCAATTTTAGCCTCATTGGCGTTTTGGCCAGTACCCTTTCTTTCTTTTGCATCCAAGATTGCATTGAAGTCACCCATGATGCACCATTTCTCTGTTGTTTTCTCTGAATGTAGCTCTCTTATCTCATTCCATTGTCTTAGTTTGATGATAATGCACTAGAGCCGTACACATTTAACATATGACTAGGTAACTCCTCGTTATTCCACTCATCGGAGACTCCTAAGTATCCTTCTCCTACCATGATGCTGCTCCTACAGAATTTCTTGTTATTCCACATGCACAGTAGGCCTCCAGATTGGCTTAACAAGCCACTGTATATGTAGTCATCGTCACTGTCAAACCACAAATAGTATAAGGTCTACTTCTTTTGGGAAAGAAGGCGTTATTCAATTGCCATCCCATGAGCTAGAGAAAAGAAAGATATTGAGTATAAAACGAAATGGGAAGTTTTCTTATAAACCTAAGATCGACGAAGTGATGATACGATTTTTGGTATTTGTGCTTGGATGTCTACTCAAGATCAGCCTGGCGCTACAAGGCGAGGAAGGAAATCAATTCACTAGTGCATCTCACCCAACCGTCCTGATGGAGATTCAGGAACCAGGGCACCAAGTTTGTTATCAAAACTGACCATCAAGCTCTTAAGCACATTCTCGAGCAAACAGTTGCTTATTAATCCTTTCAAACTTAGTTTCTTGCAAGCTGATGAAGTCCTACTTTTGTTTACAGATCAAGTTCCTAACTCTTTTTTCCCCTTCCTTTGCCACCAAGACCTCTGCATTATAAGTGATAATTTTCATGTGTAAAGCATGTCCTCCTTTATTCTGGCACTGGTCACAGACAAAGCATCTGCCTGTTGACGACTAATGCAGTTCATCTGGTTAAGCTTATTTCTTACAGCTTCCTGGTTATCATATGTAATACCAAGGTCATTACCAAGTTCCATTACTAGATCTGCTCTATCTGGTGGTGGCTAGATACTATCAGAATTGGAATGGCCTGCAAGGATACCTCGTCAGTATGTGTGTCCTGCAAGGTATCTACTGGTGGTTGGTATTGGACTATTTGGCCTATCCAATTTTCCAAAGCTGCAATGTCTTTGTCTCAGTCAAAATCAATTTCTTTCCTCGTCTGACTTCTTGTTTTTGGCCCTACACCTTTTTTCCTTTTAACCATTGGCTTCTTAGCCACCGGTGTTTGGTGTATTGATGACAGTGCAAGCGGTGGAAATTCTATCAGAGGAATTATGTTTGAGGCTATATTGATCTGCTCCATGGCATTGTTAGAACATAGATCAACACTTCCAGGTGATTTTGGGAGAGGTAGACTAGTTCCTCCATTCTTCTCAGCACTTCCAGTTGATCTTGGGAAAGGTAAACTGGTCCCTCCATTCGTCTCAGTTAGTTCTGGCTGAGGTCCCATTTGGAGATCAATTCTGCATGCGTTACGAATGTATACTGGCAGCTCATTTATCATGTCCCCTTATTCCTTGATCATGGCAACTAGTCCACTAGATTTCATTACCAATGCTGCATCTGGGTTGGTTGGAGTGGTAAATCGAGTCTCTGGTTCCATGTCCATGTTGTGTTTCGGTTGTCTAGATCCAGGACACCTCTGAGGCCATCACTCCAATTTTTTTGGCTTCCAGAGACTCTCTACCACTTTTAGATTCTGCCCAAGAGTTTATGCATTCTGTTCTTCTGAGCATTCATGAGTATCTGACATCTCCTTTCTAAGTACTGGTTTGATCGCTGTTCGGCTAGGCTGACAGCCTTCTAATGACTCCTTCTGGCTAGATCCAATTTCTTGCACCTGTGACTCCTCACCTAGAACCACCGAAGAAGTTACCAGATGCTGCCCGTGCACTTGATGTGAGTCTACAGAGCCTGACCAATCCTTTTCCATACATCGTGCAAGACTATCTGTGGACTCACTCGTTGACATTGTGTCATCTTCATTCTTACACATTGTTCCATTAAATTTAGTATCACCTAGTTCTGCAACACGCAAGGAGATCATTTTGTTATCAAAAGAAACCAGAAGAGACGAGGGTACCTGAGAGTCCCTTGGTAACTTAATCAATAATTGAGCTGCCTCCAAATTGCGTCGCATTACAATATTTTCATCAATCTTTACAAGTGATCCCAACATTATGGCAATCTGTTCGAAGGTGGATACTTCCCAAGCTGACAGGGGGATGCCATATAACTTTATCCATGTAAGACATTTCTTACCAACAAATTGTGCTAAGGCTTCCGAATAGGGGGATATGCTTGACAGCCAATTTGTTAGCTAGTTCGCATCATTCTTGAGTAGGTTACTGAGATCATGGCCCTCTTCCTCCCAAAGAAGTACTTCTCTAGATCCCAGTAGGCTAACCTCTATATTTAGATACCCGTCCTTTCTTAATGCAAGCTGCAAATCATGGCAACCATCCTTATCTTTCAGCAAGCCTTTTGAACTTGATTTAAGCCATAGCAGAGTGTCCTTAGCTAATGTAATTTGGAGTTGAGGGCTTAAGGCAATAACATTTCTTGTCGACGGAGATGGAAGTAAGGTTTCTTTCCCCTAGCTGGTTGATGTGTCTCCATCTCCATTCACTCCAAATGTCGTAGCAGGGAGTGGAACCAGCTTAGAGGTAGTGACCGGGAGTGGTGGACGTGACTCCGCCTTTAGAAATCTTGCTAGATTTGCCTGTAGTTTGTATGAACCAATCCAAATATTGTTCAATTGGTACAATAGAGTGTCTGTATTTCCACTAGATACATAATCCACAAAGCCAAATCTGAGTCCATTCTTACCAGTTTTTCGTTTAAGACGAAAGTTAAAGAGTTGTCCCCATCTCTAGAGAATGCTTTCAATACTCTCTGGTGGGCAATCAGAAGGAAAGTTTGTGAAGAAATAGATGCTCAGCTTCTTTCCATCCACATTATTCAGTTGGTCAGACCCATGGGTGCCAAGTCGTTCATGTATAGGTTTGAGGTTCTTTACACCTAAGGCTATGGCATAGGACATCCCAGGGTCTTTAGGGATGACTACCTTTCCAGCTTGTGTTGCTGCCCGCCGCATGAGTTTAATCTGGTGGGGTGGTATAATCCAACGATTTGCCATGTTAGGAGTTGGATACAGAGAAACATGACAGATTTGTAGAAAGGGGGAAGAAAGAAGCTTATGGGAAACTTGACTTGTGTATGGTCTCCCTGGGCAAATACACCCCCCATATATTGGACTGGATAACCAAATTCAAGACATAGAAATTGGGGTGAAGGTTTTACCCAATCC
>JAOWBN010178250.1:0-17487 GCA_028565015.1 Pinguicula moranensis
AACTCGTGTTCATCAGGCATAAGGAAAAACAAATTCGTTCATCTTCTTTCTTGAAGTATCGATCGTTTGTGGAATATTGACACAAGTTTGTCAAGGGTTCACATCAGGAGCCCTACACGTGCATTATAAGAGGAATTAGAGTGAAAAAAGATTTGCCATGAAGAGTCCAAATCTCATGGGATACTAATTAGATTAGACCATTTATTTTTATGTTTATCTATAGTATGTTATTTCTTAGTCTTGTTTACCTAATTAGAGACCTACCAGCATGGAGAACTCGTGCCCCCTTCTCCCTATGAAAAGGTGCATGACCCCAACTCTTCATTCATTCCATTTGGTTGATAAAATTGTGAGAAGTATTCTCTTTTGGTTTTATACCAGTTTCCGACTTATCTTTCCTTACCAGAGAAGTGGCGTCTTCATAGAACTTATCGTTGAGATTCTTAGTTAGCACAAGTTGCTTTCAGGGAATTGATTGGTGGCGTTCCGGTATAAAAATCATCGAATTGGTGTGGGTTTTGTCACAACTTCGACAAAGATTCATAGCAGGATCTTTGGTAAAACACTTATTGAGTATTTAACCCTTCACCTATATAAGAGGTGAGAACTATGTCTGCGTGTATTTCGAAATGCAAACACCACTAAAACCCGAAATAAGTCTTAGATAAGTTTTAAAAATGTAGTTTTCCAAAAGACAAGGAAAACCCCCAAATGTCATACAAGACAAATGAACAAAGGACTAACTAATTCTTCAAATTCATTCTTGCCTATTTTTAGGCCAAGAATGCTATCCTAATTATTACTCTAGGAATCATGCATGTATTTAATGATGTTTTTGACCAAGCATTTTGGTAATGATGTCTTGACCAATCTCCTGGAACGTCATAATGAACTTGGTAAACTCTTGAACGTTTTTGTTGCTCCAAGACCGTGAGGTGGCCTTTGGATATGCTTTGACATCATGCATGGGCTTTTTCAAGACAACCAATCAAATTCTCTCCCTTTTGAATTGCCTTGGTCATAAACAATTCCCATCCTTCCACCTTCATGTATTTATTGTTTTCTTGACCATGTGGAATTCCAAGATACTTCCACTTCACCATGCATGAAATCACACATCTCCATGTGGAAACCCACTTTGATCATGCATGGACGTCCATGAGGTTTCCATGTTGACGTGCATGGACTTTCATAAATCAATATTTGCATGGTCTTGCATGCATGGTCTTTGCAAGGCTTGTAAAGTTCATTACCATGACTTGCATGGTTTTGTTTGCATGGCTTTTGCATAGCCCTTGAATTTGCATGAGTATAGATTGCTCGTGCATGAAATTCTCCACCTTCCATGCATGAGCATGCATGCGACTTTGCTTGCTTTCTGTGAGTACTCTTTGTTGGATTAATGACCCATGTCATTTGTGTGGCGTGCATGGGTTTGCATGCATAGTTAAACTCCTCAGTCCCATGTGATGCTCCCCTAGTATCTTTACTTGTCCGAGTCATTTGTGGTGCAATCAGGATCACATCAAGTGTCATAGGGAGTTTGATGTACGCCATATACACCGCCAGACATCTAATTCACGGTTGATTTGGTGAGACGTTACCAAAGCAACCCATGGCCTGCACATTGACAAGCTGTCAAGAAGATCTTTCATTACCTTCATGGAACGAGCAATCTAGTCATATGTTACCAAGGGGAAGACCTAAAGGTAAGGTTTTAACGGATGCTGATTGGGGAGGTGATTTGTTTGAATCCAAATTAACCTTTGGATATGCCTTCATCCTTAGTGAAAGAGCCATATCATAGTGCAACAATAAACAAGACTGCATTGTTTTGTCAACTATGGAACCAGAGTATGTGGCATTCAGCTTAGCCGTGCAAGAAGTACTATGATTAAAGAGTTATCTACAGTATCTCGACCTCACCCAGAGGCCTAATGAACCTGTAGAAATGAACTATGACAACACAACAACAATTCAGTTTGGCAAGGATTCAAAGTTCCACAGAGAGATAAAGCTCATCCGAAGACGCTAATACTTTGATCTAGATGCTGTCAACAAATGGGAGATCACATGTCATACTGTGTGCACCATAAATCGACCGCTATGTGAACTGACAAAGGTATTCATTTGTTATCATTATGTGATCACATGGACATATGTTTGTTCACTTCAACTTTACACTTTGACTTAGAACTATGACTTGAATTTGAAATTTGATAATACTACCTTAATATATTATCCAATGGCTATGCCCATATACAGTCCAACAGAGCATGTTAGGAAAGCAGTCAAGTTAATGTGGATTGCCATGAGTTATTAGGGAATAATCTGTATTGCTTCACCATATTTACTTGGATGATTATATTTAGTATATAATCAAATATTGTTATAGCTTAAAGAGATGTGTGAGCTATCGGTCACGCATGGAAGATTGGGAGTATCGTGTCATGTTAGTTGGGTGGTGACTTAATATTACACTACTATCAACTTATTGGTCGCACAACTCATTTCTTGTATGAAGCATGAGAGATCTGTGTGAATGTATTGTGTTATGATAATACTACTTATTTAGTCAAGTGGGAGTTGTTGGAATATATCAATAATTATGGGTTAATTATTGATAAATATGGTAAACTGATAATTAAGGTTTATCAGTTATATTAAAATGGCTAATAATCGAGAATTAAGGGATGAAATTTCTTGTTCCCTCACGACTAATTCTAATTGGAATAGGATTCTGCCACTCTCTCCCTTATTTAATTGCACGCCCCTCTTGAGAAACACAGAAGAATTCATAACTCTTATGCGTTGAAAACTACACAAATACATATTTTCTATGATTGCTGGCTCACCACTTTCAAGGAAGAGATTTGAGTTGTGGCATTATATGGAGACTCTGGTAGTATCTCGTCTATGCTCGTAGCATATTCAAATGAAGAATACGATTTTATCACGTATCCACACCAATAAAAATAACAATTCTATTTCAATCTACAGAAATTTGGAGGTAATGGTATGGGAGACAAGTCACAAACCTCGATCCGTGAGTGGACAACAACAAAAAATCTAACATGAAGCTAATTATGAAAACATTAGATAACAAAGTATTAGAAATGGCAAAAAGACGTGCGCTTCACATGTTTGTACTGGAACTCAATCGTGTAAGTCAGTATTAGTAGAGCTAGCGCAGGACTAAAAATAATATCCTTGGCGTCCGGACGAGATACTTGAACAATCATAGATAGCTTTGGAAACTGATCAGATATTCGATTCGCTCAGCTCCATCAAGACAAAATACATAATGGCTGGGGACTTCGGACGTGGTGGTTGCGGCGGAAAAGGGTGGAATTGAGATGATTTTTTCGATGATTCAATATCAAATCCAGGATTTGATTTTGTTTAGGCATGTGCTGGATTGCGAATGCGTTGTCAAATGAAACTTTCTCATACCGGTTTGGTAACCAAATTCAATATCCAGACACACACAGGTTTAGAGAGAAGTGCTCTAACGAATCTCTAGAATACACTTAGAACAAAGCCTTCAAACATTTGTTCCTACAATCTCTATTCTACTAATCTCACAAACCATAATTGCATACACTGAAATCTTCAAGGAACACCCACCAGGGATCTGATCTTCATGTAATGGCAGGATTGCTAGATCCACAACAACAAACCGAGGCCATCCTGGAAGCTGAAACACAGGGACATCAGGAAGATAAGGAATGGAAAACAGTGACAAGAAACAAGAAAGGGAAGGCAGCACCACCCCAGCCAATAAAATGGAAAGCTCTAGTATCACCATATCTACAAAGGCTGGGGGATGAAACTATATCTTACCATGTAGCCAACCTCATATAGACGTGGACAAAATAGGATATGGAGAAGTACTTCTCCAAGTTTGCGTATGTAAGAGATGTACACCTGCCACAATAATTAGACAGGTTAGGGAGGAGATTCGGCTTCATCAGATTTCCTCCAACGGACACCACAAAAAGCTTAGAAGGAATTCTCAATGGTAGAATGGTGGGGACCTACAAACTGGCTGCAAGCTTGATAAAAACAAGACCAAAAATCCCTCAAAGGAGAGCAGAGCTCCAGACACAAAGCCAAAGGGGGGTAATGAACCAGCAGGCTTCTACAAGCAGTTCAGGGGAAAAATCACTAAAGCTAAAATATGTACCTAGACCGGAGGAAGCTCTTTGATTGAAAAAATGCCTGGTGGTGGAGCTGAAGCTATCAGAAGGAGCTAGCAAAGTGCAGCAAGCATTGAAGGCCGCAAGCTATGGTGACGTTACAATATCTACAATGGAAGGGGGTGAAATACTCCTAATTCTGCAAAATGAGGAATTGAAAGAAAGACTGTTGGCTGATGATTCAATCTGGCTACTCACGGGGATCACAAAAATTAGAGACGGGATTACCAACAAAGGAGCTGGACGTGCTGTTTGGGTGAGTATCCACGGAGCTCCGCTCACTTGCTGGACCGACAAATCTTTCCTAGAAGTAGCTTACTTGGTCGGAGGAGCATCAAGGTGGCAGAGAATACGACGAACAAATCTTACTTGCAGGCTGGTCGAGTACTGATTGTAACCGATTCACTGGAAAAAAATCTCAAAATCGATTGAGGTTGAAATTGGCGTGGAACTATTGAAATTAACGGTCCAAGAGGAAATCCTACAAGCACCACCTAAAGAATGGAAGATTAGAACGGAAATCTTGAAAAGAAATGCACCGTTAACTGGCGATGACTTCCCGGCGTTAACTCTGGCTACCTCAACCCAGCGGGGATGACCAACCAGTCTAGTGCGCCGCGTGGACAGAAGTGGGGGGAGGGCAGCAGAGCACAATGACTAGCTTGAAAGAGTCGTTAAAGGGGGCAGAAATTTTGGCATCAGCGATATCCGAGGTACAGAAAGCAAGTAAAAAATCCGGCGGCGAGGAGCTCAAAAAAAATGGTAGAAAAGGAACGAAGATCGTGATCGTTGGAGTCAGGGAGAAAACAGAGAAATGGGCTCCAAAAGCAAGACTTATTTTACAACATTCCTGGGCTCCTGTCACAATATGGTGGCTTAGCCCAGCCCAAAAACAAAGAGCAAGCAAAGAGATCGGACAGTAAGGAAATTGGGCTGCATGAAAATGGGCTACGGGATGAAAACTCTGGGCAGCAAGCTGGAGGCCCATAACAGGTAAAAATAAATGAATTTTTAAGTACTAACAACCCTATTTTAGTGCAGGAAAAAAAACATATAGCAAAAAATAAAAAGACACTCATCATGGCAGAAAATGCAGTATTACAAAGAGAACAGATAAAGAAGACAGCGGAATTCTATAAAGATATGGCAAGCACATCGTAAAAAGAAGAAGCCACAAGAAGAGAGCAGAGAAGAGATGCAAAAAATAGCTAAGCAGTCTTCATATAATGCATTAGTTAGACATGTTGCATGCTTAAATTCAAAGTATGATGCATGGATTAAAAAAAAACACAAAAAAAATAGTAGAATTAGGGCAGGAGATAAATATACAATCAAATGCACCTATAGAAGAGCTTTTAATCATAGTTAATCAACTGGAAGCACGCGATCAAAATAATATTGAAGCAATAAAACAAAGTGCACAAGTAGAGATAGATAGTGAATTTGAAAAAGAAAATTAGATGCGTATCATAACATATAATGTAAGAGGCTTAAATGATAGACAAAAAAGAAGAGATATTAAAAAATGATTTGGAAAGAAAGAATTCAAATGATATGTATACAAGAAACTAAATTGGATTCACTAAGCTCTGTAGACTGTAGTGAAATTTGGTCGGCTAATAGATTTGAATGGAGATCTAAGAATGCCGTGGGAAAATTAGGGGGCTATTATGTATATGGGACCCGGGTATTTTTTAAATAGAAAATAGCTAGGAAGCCCATGGTATATTGGCATTAACTGGGTTGTGTGGGTCCAGTAAAACAAAAATTACAGTAGTAAATATATACTCTCATTGTGAGTATCAAGCGAAATAACAATTATGGGCGGAAATCCTAACACTACTACTACAAGCCCCAAATGGACTATGGTGCCTATGTGGGAATTTTAATGCAGTTAGAAATGTAGATGAGAGGAAACCTTTACTAGACAATCCCACAAACGAAATGAAGGAGTTTGATCAGTTTGTGAGGTAAACAAATCTAGTTGATATGCCACTGCAGAGACGTCGCTTCACAATAACAAATTAGTGATATACCTCAGCAAGTCGGCTTCTCCCCGGAGTGGATACTTGCATGGCCAAATCTACATCAGGTGGCAATGTAAAAGCAAACTTCAGATCATAGACTAGTAATGCTCAAGCAGGAGGTGATCGATTGGGGACACACCTCATTTAGAATACTAAATTGCTGGAATGAGCATAAAGAATTTAAAATTTTCATCAAAACAACTTGGGAAAATGATGGATATCATGGAAGACGTGGTTATAATTTGAACATGAAACTTAGGAATGTAATGAACGACTTAAGTATTTGGACATGTAGGAAATAGTATAGAAATTAAGCAACGATTAATATCGGAATGTGAGGATAAGGCAGAAACACAAAAGTTAATAGAAGTGGAGTTAATGCAAAATAAAGAAGACAAAATGGACCTCCGAATTCTACTTAGACGGCAAGATAGAATTTTATATCAAAAATCAAGAACAACATGACTAAAAGAAGGAGAAAGCAATACAAAATTATACCACGCAAGAATTAAAAAACATCGACAATGAAATGAATTAAAGGGGTTAAATATAAATGGGACTTGGACGGAAAATGTAAATGGAATTGAAGAACACTTTAAAAAATATTATCAAGATAGGATAGATTTAGCGACTATGGCCCCAAGTAGACTTAATGAGGAGGATAATGAAAACCTAGTACAACAATTCACCGAGGAAGAAATTAAAGAAACAGTGTGGTCATGTGCATCCAATAAGAGTCGGACCTGATGAATTTAATTTCTACTTTATAAAACGATATTGGGAAGTGATAAAAAAAATTTATTGAATTCATACAACAATTTCATGAAAATAGTAAATTAATAAAAGGAATTAATTTTACACATATAATACTAGCGCCAAAGATAGGGAGTCCAGAGAGAATTGAACACTTTCGCCCATCTCTTTGGTAAGAAGTGCATACAAAATTCTTGCAAACAGACAGTAAGGTGATGCCTAAAATTATCTCACCATATCAGATGAGCTTTATTAAGGGAAGACAAATAACGGAAGGGGTGGTAATTGCTAATGAGATAATTGAAGAGGAAAAAAGAAACAAGAGGAAAGTGATACTCTTCAAAGTGGATTTTGAAAAGGCATTTGACTAGGTAGATTGGGGATATCTATTAAGAACGCTAAAGAAAATTGGCTTATATGAAAAATGGATACAGTGGATCCAAGAATGCATCACTTCAGTTACTGCTACGGTATTGGTTAACGGCAGACCATCTGAAGAATTCGCATTGCAATTGCAATCGAAAGACTTCATCTAATGATTGAAAGAGAAACCAACATAAACAAATGGAAATCACTACATCTAGGAAAATTAAAACTATCAATATCCCACCTACAGTATGCATACGATACACTACTCTTCTATAAAGGAGATTAGAAAAGTGTGCAGACTATGAAAGGCATCTTGCGGTTATTTGAAATGACTTCAGGATTAAAAACCAACTTTTTCAAAAGCTGCCTAATGGGGGTAAATATTCCAAGCTTGGAGCTACAAGCCTATGCTGCTAAACTGAACTGTTTGACAGCAAAGCTTCCTCAAGTGTATCTTGGTCTACCATTAGGGGCAAACCCAAGAAAAAAAGCAGCATGGCAACCAGTGATAGAAAGAATAACTAAAATAATTAAGAATTGGGAAAATGTATATCTTGCCTTTGAAGGTAGGATAACCCTCATTAAGTCAACTCTTACAGGGCTAGCAACATACTATTTATCAGCATTTAAAACACCAAAGGAAGTACTGAAATCTATACGCAAAATACAATCCAAATTCCTATGGGGAGGAGGGGTTAAACCTGAAAATAAGCCCTATACATTGGATAAAATGAGATAATATATGTCAAGGAATAAATAGAGGAGGTTTAGGCATAAAAAATCTAGAACTATTCAATATAGCCCTATTAGGTAAATGGCTCCGGAAGATCATATCGGATCCTTAAAGTCTGTTCAGCAAGATCATACAGTCATTATATCTTCAACCAGAAGGACTGCATAGGGATTGGACAGCATTGTTAGCTTCCAACTGCGACCTAGATGGTGGAAGGATCTCAATAAGTCAGTATGTTCCTCCTATTGGTTTCACAGCAATGTGAAGAGAAACATAGGGAATGGAAAATGATACTAAATTCTGGCACTCAATGTGGACTATCCCAGGATGTCCAGCGGATGTATCAAATCGGCTATACTCGATTGCCTCAGACAAAGAGGCAACGGTAGCAGAAAAAATATGTCCGGAGAGTGAGGAGCTTGTGTGGCTTTGGCACTGGCGTAGGCCACTTTATGCATATGAATTATTATTAATTCCAGATCTAGAAACTCTTATTCCAGGTGTAGAGGTTACAGAGGACGTAGCGGATAGCTGGAGATGGCAGCCAGACAAAGAGAGACAGGTATACAGTGAAAATGATATACATTGTACTGACACACTTTATGGGTTATACCTTGCAGGAACAAGAAGGACTCGCTGCAAGTTGGGAAAAAGGCTCCCCGAGATGTATACAGGCATTCATGTAGCGACTGAATCAAGAGCATATAGCTACGTTTGATAAGCTATATAGCAGGGGAGTACTCATGGTTCAACTACCAGCACCAGGATGTGCTTTTTGTCACCAGCCTGAAGAGACTTTGAGGCACACATTTTTTGAAGGCAACAGTCTGTACAAAAATGTGGCATAGATTATACAGTTGGCTTGGGTACGAATCAGTGGGAAGCAATAATCCACAACAATACTGCATACTCTACTTAGGTGTTATCAAGCGAAAAAAGTGTTATAAAGTTTGGAAATCAATTTGACATAGTCTAGTCTGGGATATATGGAAAGCACAAAATGCCTACATTTTTAAAGGAATCGAACCTTGTATGGACACGATCCTAAAGCACACCAAAATAGCTACTTGGCATTGGACAAACATATATGATAAGTTAAAATTCAGGCTAGGGCTTTCAGATTTGCTCCAAAAGTCGCGACTGTGTTGTAAATTTACATAAATGCTGCTTAACCTGCTGAAGTACTTAATTCTTTTGGCTTTGGCCTAGCTTTAATAAAAATATTAATTTTTTTTGGATAAAAAAAAAAAAAAAATCTGTGGTTATTTGGGTACCCAAAGGACAACGCCAAAAACGGGAATAATATTTATTTATTGGTAATTAAACTGGAGAAATAATTTAAAATTAATATTACATTTAACATTTCTGTGTAGATTTACTTGCCAACGCAGCCGCAGGTATGAGAAGGCCGGAGTCTAATGAATGTTATTCACCAGGATACATTATTGTTTCAATCATTCAATGAGGCAGGATTTTGTGCAGTTCCTCCAGGAACAATGTACTCGACCTGAGTGCCTTGTTCGCTAAGTTGCGGATATCTTCTCTTGAAGACTCGTTCGAGATTTTGATCACTTCTTTCAGACCTCCACCGGTCATGAAATCCTTGCCATTGGCCTCTGCGAAAAACAAGAACCTCAGTACAGATTTGGATGAACACTATCCATCTGACAGTGCAATCATTCGCAACAATTGGGCATGGTCTTCTTATGATTGATTATACATGCACCTAAGGAATAAACAATCTCTACCATTTTGGGCTAAATGGCATATTGCAAGTTCCGTGTGGCGTCGGGTTGAAGGAGAGGGAGTGCTCAAGTTGGAAACCAACCATGACAAAGCTCCATCTTCCAGCAGAAGCGATGGGCCCTTCCAGTTTCCTGATGAGAGATTTATCAGGATGCAGGTCCTTGGTAAACTTTCTAGATCAGTAATTAAGCGCACGTGCGATGGATTATCTACCTTGCATGATTCTCCTGGATTCACACTTGGCAAAGTTGGCCAAGCCTCTAGCTACTTGAGCTACAACATCAGCGTTCCTGGATGTAGTTGTCCCCAAGAGAGCTCTGATAGCTCCGTCTTCTTTAAGAACCGCATGCAATTTTTCTGATATGGTAAGGAACCTCAATGCATCAGTATAAACGGCTATGAATCTATAAAGAACAAAACAAACTGAGTGGCTGGTTAATTCGTTGAAAGGGATGATTTATGGATGCTACGATAAGGTAAAACTCCCCATCCCATGTCTGCCCTGTTCTATACTGCCTTCTAGCTGTCACCTCAGGTTTATGATTTTTCAAAGGCTAATACCAGTTAAATGGCTCGAGCTTAACAAAAACTAGGATTCGGAACAAGTATTCTTTTAGTAATGTCTGTTACCCGATAGAAAAGCAAACATATAAAAGCATCATGACCCAATAGATAGGAGAGGAAACATGGAATATCAACACCGGGACAAGAGCAAAAGCAGTAAGAAAAACAACTTTGTTAATTGTTAGTCATAAGGTTTCATTGTAATATATGGCCTGAACTATGAAAAGCTTACCATTGCCACACAAATTTGCAATTGCACCAGCAACCATCCGAAGAGTTTGAGGATCACCGGTTTTAGAAGCTGCATCTGCAAGAAGCTTAGCGCCTCCTTTATTCGTTATCAGAACCTGATTCGCTTCTGAAGACAAATAAAGATGTTTTCAGCTAAATGGCGACCAACTTATATGGCTTTAACTTGCAGCAAGTTTAACTGCTTAGATAAAAGTAAACTGATATAAAATGAAAACGAGCCTAAATACATGTACCATTCATTGCCAAGTTAGCAATAGCCCCAGAGGCTACTCTAAGCATTGTTGCGTCCTGTGATGTTTCCAGCAACATTAGAAGTGCATCTAAACCACCTTCCTGAACAATTCTTTGCTGATTGACATCTACAAGCAAAACAAATTCAGGGAAAATTTTAATCCACAGGTCACTGCGATAATAATAAAGATATAGAGCAGCACTCACCAGCTTCATCTTTCTTGAGTTGAGAAATAAATAAATGAAAGCACTCTCAACTCAAACTCCAACAGAAAATCTTTAAATACCTTCTGACGCAAGGTTAGCTATGGCTTTAGCAGCTTGGATTTGGACATCTGAATCCCCTGACTCTAACAATGAAAATATCTTTTGGAGACCAACTGCACTTTTTGAAAATAAAAAAAAATATTTCGTTTCATATTTTAGAATATTACTTTTCATTTATGAACTGAATCTGCTTTAGACTGAGACTTGCTGATATTTTTCATAAAAATATTAAATACAAAAAGACAGGAGTAAAGAAACTTGCCTTCCTCACATATCTTAGTGATTGTACTCCTCTGGCTGAGGATGGGATCTCTTGAAAGGCTTGACATATGTGAAATTTTTGAGTTGCGCAAATCTAAATCCCCTTTGTCGATACTTCCATGAGCATACAATCTCTTTTCCTGTAAAAGACTAATGAATAATCACTCGAAAAGTGTCCCAAGTAAACTTTCATTGAGTGGAAGTTTAATCGACCTCAATAGCTTCTTCAGTTTCTGGAGCAACCTTCATTACGCAAAGCAGCTCATTTTCGGCTTTTTTTCTTCGCGTTACCTCCACGATAAGTTTTTGTTTCACAGCATGAAGTTCATTTGTAAGTGCTGCCTAACAATGCAGAATATGTTAAAACACAGAAGCACAATCAACTCAGTAAGGAAAGTAAAATACTAACCATTTTTTGATGTGTTACGAGGTAAGTCTGCTGAAAAAGAGCGTAAAATTTTACGTTTACGGAATGATGAAGGAGGAATGTGCAAATCAAACTCAGGTAGAATGAAAATAAATGCTGAAGATGGCAGTTATCTTCATCATCAATTAACCTATGTTAAAATGCGATAAAGTTACCTTTTCGGCTTCTGAATTTTTATAATCTAAGCTTAATAGTCGAAGTTCACTGGCAGTTCTCTCCTGCACCTGATCCATTTCTCCCAATCTATTCTCAAGCTCATCAATCTCTTTCTCGGCACTAATCTACAATGGTCAATGGGAAAAAATTATTGGTGGAGCAGAGATTGTCTATAATCTAAAAAGCAATTGTTGAGGCATCCACAGGTGAGAGGAAGTAAAAATTTGTTGCCAACTTGAATCTGAAGACAAAGTTGATGTTTATGCCACGCTGCAATGCACAAAAAGAATCACTATAAACCTCACCTGTAATGCACTTCGGTGCTCTATAAGAAGCTCTTTTTCATAACAGAATGCTTCGTCCATCCTTTGAGCATGAGCACGTGCATCCTCAAGCTGTTGATTTAGTGCCTCTATTTTGCCTTCATACATCTTAGTGTTGTCCACAAGTACTTTGCGATATCCAGAAATTTCCATCTCATTTTGCTGTCATGCCGAAGAAGAAAACATCAAGTACTTATTGCATCTTAAGCTAAACAGTGAGATTGGCCACCTGAATCATTGGCCTCACTTTGGAAGCGAAAATATTAAGAAACAAACTTGGGATAGAGAGACTCAGGATACATAAGTGAAAACCACTTTATTCATATATTTTTGGAGGTTAGCAGGTATTATCCACCTTCAATAGTTTTTCAAACTCAGTTATTTGCTGCTTCATGTTCTCCATTTCTTCTTCAGCAGTGCTCGTTCTCCACTCAACTTCTCTGTGTTTCGTCAAATCTGTTATTTTGTTCTCGTAAATTGGAGGTGTCTCAGCCAGTATTCTCTGATTTGAATTTTCTATCTGATGTTGCTACTAACAAAGAAATTAACAACATGATCAATTGGTAGAAATGATAAATCCTGAAAGAGTTTCAGAAAGGAAAGGCCCGTAGGGCAGTACTAGCATGATTAGTACCTTGGCGAGCTTGCAATTCATCTCCAGGCGTGCAACCTCATCATGCAAGATGACATTTTCATCTTTCCGCCATTCCAGATCTCTGACCATATCTTTCAACTCCAACTCCAGATGATATATTTTCTCTTCCAAGAACTAAATACAAGAAAAAAACTATAAGGTGGCAAAACCAAAGATTTGTAAAGTTGCGGGAACTTGAAGAGAATGACACTAAATTCCAAGAATAATAGACATCTACAGCTGGTCTACCTTCGTATTCTTAGCAGTCCTTTCCAAGTGAGCAATTTCATCCAGCAACTCTTTGTTTTGTGCTTTCTGATTATCCAATTCTCCCCGTAACTCTTTCAAATCTGATGCTAATTGAGCATTCTCCTTCTGTAACAACTACAATCCAGATATATCATGTAGAGTATGTAGTTTTTTTCTATTATTTTCTTTTATAGAAAAGAGAAGAGAATCGGACTTCTTTCATAAAGATGCCCCAAATGCATTTTCAGGATCACGAACATGGCAAAAACAAGTACCTCAGACCTAGAAACAAAAGACTTTTCTGCTTCAGAAAAAGAATTCTGAATATCTTCTACCAACTTTTGCATTTTGTTGTTTTCATTGTCTCGCGACTTCTGTTGGCGATCAATCTCTGCATAAAGGTGATCAACTTGGGTCTCTAGCTTCCTGCACAAGTTCTCATAATCAAGCTCTTCCTTCACCTTTACCGTGTTTACAACTTTCATCGCCTGCCGATGCCAAAAAACTTCAACAAATGTAAGAAGGGAAAATTAGCTTCTAGAATGGATGCAGTCCCATATTGTGTTTTTCATAACTAGCTAACTTTTGAATGCTCTGTCAGGAGGAAGAAAAGAGCACTTGCTCACCCGCTGTCCAAACATAATCGTGCTTGCAGTTTCTGCATAATGCCGAGAAGATGGCCCAATAGTTACAATGAGTGAAGTTCTCGCAGAACCTGTTCCATAACTTAAAGAAGTTTGTACTTAGAAAGGATAAACTGCAATGTAAGGAGAGAGAAGGAATCATGAGCAATAATAATAACCTCCAAATGAATCCCGAAGCAGTCTTGTTAACTTAGAATCTCTAGTGGGTATATGGGGAAAGTTTTCAGCCAATGCATTTATGCACTTCCCAAGAGAAGTAAGAGAAAGATTGATAAATTTTGCCTCCTCAAGCAAGTGGCCTTTGCTCCCTGTAACAGGACAGAATGAATAATCTCCCCACATCAAAACTCAAAAAAGGATGATAATAATCAACCATTCCAGTTCAAGGATATAGAGAGAAATATTCTTGGGCCTGTTGTTAAGACTTCTGTGAATGACGAACATAGAGAAGAATCTGAAAAGGCCAGTGGTCCGGCTCAAACTTATATAAATCAAACCTGATTTGTCAAGTCGCTCAGATCCTGCAAGATCAACAATTAGTAGCTTGCTCTTTCGGATAATTGGCACCCCATGCCCACTCCTGTCGGAGGACATTTCTCTCTTTGCACCAATATCTGTTTCTTCTCTGTCATGTGGAGATCTACGTATATAAACCTATAGGAATATAATAGTTCAATGAGAAGTGGAGGAACTGCTAATAATCATAAGCATATAGATAAACATATGCAAACTATATACCATTAGAATTGCATGACTACGTGATGATTCCATATTCATCTTTGTATTAGCTGCATGCCGATTAGTTTCTCCAAGTTGCAACAGCTGTAAGAAATGATCAAGATTTCGTATTTTGATTATTTCAGTACCGGGTACTGATACTTCTCCAGTCTTGGAGTCCTCCACTATCGGAATGTTCAGCTTTTCTGGAGCAAGTAAATCTTGAATAGATTCCATGTATAACTGAAAATACACATCAACTTCATCAAAAGAAGAACTAAGAGCAAAATACAAAACACAAGCAGATAAAATGTTGCCCATGTGCATCAGCAAATGACAGTGCTCATTCAAACTACAGGATCCGAGGCAAGGAATTTTCAGTTGAAGGTCAGACAACACCAGCAAATAAAGCGGGAAGTTTTCACAGGTGTGAATGTACAAATTAGTTAGGTAGCAGGTGACCTCTTACAAGTAGAAATACATCATCATGCAACTTCATGCTACCTGTAAATAAGAGATTTCAATACTATCAGCAGCAGATGTCCCCGCTAATATGTCCTCCAAGGCTCTAACCATTATTCCACGCTCAGCAGCATCCTCTTTACCCAGCCTGCCAACTGTATAAGTCTTGCCGGTGCCTGTCTGCCCATATGCCATGACTGTGCCATTATACCCATCCAGTACACCCTGTGAAAGCAATTATGAATATGATATCACAAAAACATGTCCATTCAACATCTATCCTCTTAAAATGTGACCTGACACTAAAATAAACTTTGTTGTGATAAACGTTCTCACAAGCAAGAAGGGTTCATTCATATGTTTTGCCAGCATACCTCAACAACAGGCTTCGCCACAACCTCATATACACGCTTTTGGGAGGCGTTTTCGGTAAACAATTCATCAAATCTGTAAGACTCGGAACTCCAATTGTTTTTTCTCAGCTTTAATCTTTTGAGCTACACATGGCAAACCTTTGATCAATCCCTCAATGAGGCATTTATAACAGCACAATCGAGACAACAATGCTTGATAAAGATTAAAGGAGTAGCCGAGTTACAATATAGGTCATTGTTAAAGAAGTGCATAGAATACCTCAGGCTGCAGCTCCACACAATCAGCATAATCGGTATCTGAGAGATCCTCAGCATTTCTAGGCCGGAGGCGAACGGCAACCCTAACTCGTTCTAGTTATATTTCATAGACAGATGGACATTTGAAAATGATGGTTACAACAATACGATCACCACAAAATGGGCTTGCTCTAATTAATGCCTATAATACTACAACACCCCCTTCAGTTAATACATATAGTAACTTCCCCAAATTCTGGAATAAAACCCAGGTTTAATACTCTTTTTTTCGTTCTTGTTAGGTAAATTCTTTCCTTATCTCAAAAGGAGCTTTCTTTTACATGCCAGTAGTTGTATGATTGAGAAAGAAAAACATAAGGCAAAATCGGTCGTGGGCATATAAAATAAAAAAATTTAATGGTGCCACGCAAAGCTGAGGCAAGGGATAGCTGGAGATGCAAGGTAGAGAAACCACATTACGAAGTGAAAATCAACTTTTCAGATTAATAAAATTTGAACGATGAATAACTTTTGAACAGAGAAAGAACTGCAGGTATGATTCGTCATCATTTCTTGCTGAAGTACCCTCTATTGAACAGAGAAAGAACAGCCCAGAAACTCACATGCACCTCCAGTTTCTTCCTACCACCCACCACCTCACACATGGAATACTATACATATCACACACACACGCCCACACAACCAGAGAGATACCTGTGTCATTATCGAGAGACGACGTCCGAGTTCTTCGAGTGGGGGTAACAGAGCGCCTCGTACTGCCAATGGGCGCTTTCGAGCGGACAGAGTGCGGTTGCCCTTGAACGCCACCGCCATTGTTTCTCAATAGCACATCATCATTGCCTGAAGTATTCAATAAACCAGAAGAAGAGGAGGAGTGGAACCTCTCGGACTTGTAAGAAGCTCTTCCCGTATGACCCATAGACGCCATTTTTTCCACGCTCGTCTTATGAGTAGTTGCAATCATTTGAATATACTATAAGATGTTTCTCCATCATATTCAAACGTTTCTAGAGTGGGAGAACTTCCCAACTTTGTGGCAAGCACGATTTGGAGGAAAGCTTCAATAAGAAAAATGGAGTCTTGGTTCACTGTATCTGTTCATTTCTATCTCCTCTCTTACCTGTTGTTCCTTGGGCTTTTTGTCCGTTTCCATGTTTGTTTAAAGTTTTAACGTTGATAAGGAATTTGGAATAATAATAAATTCTCTCGAAATCAACGGATTGTAACTCTCTTCAGACTAAGATTTAAGGAACAACCCAGGCCCCACGTTTATCTGGCAACATCCAGACTAAAATACAGCAGTTATGATAATTGGTAATCAAATTCACAAATAGAACATTATTACATTAAAAGAATTCCTTGTCTGATCTTGATAAGAATCATTCAATCACTTCACATGTACAAACGGAGTAGAAAGGACTACTAATCAATGGAAAAAGTCCACCCCCACCCATTCACCCACCCAAAAAAACAGAGACACCAAACAATACAAAAAAACTAAGCTGTCATGTGTGAATAACCAAACATGCAATCAACATCAGCACAGGATGTGAACTCATGTTGTCTGTAATTTGTGTTGGACATGGAAGAAACCTAAATCTTCAGCTGACAGAAAAAAGTGGCCCACCATATATATCAAGTCGCCAAGGAAACAAGCCATCTAAGGTGTTTGCAAGTTCTTGTGCTTGTCAAAAATAACTTTTTAAAAGGTCTTTTGAAAAAAGGAGCTTTTGTAAAAAAGTGGGAGATTGTTTGCAAAATATACTTTACTACAACAAAAGTCAAAAAATAGTGTTTGCAAAAAATTATTCCAAAAATGCTTTTCCAAAATTTAAACTTCT
>JAOWBN010178260.1:0-17486 GCA_028565015.1 Pinguicula moranensis
CCCTATCTCAAAAGAGATAAAGAAACTATTTCCATGGAGACCCCCAACTCGAGAGAGAAATAAATAAATAAATAAATAAAATGCATGAATAAAATAAATAAATAAAAATAAAATACAATAAAAAATGAAAAGTAAATAGTAATAATAATAATATAATACAAATAAAATAAAATAAAATAAAATAGCTAAAATAAAATACATAATTATGTTAATACTAATAATAAGATAAAAATAACAGTAGAGAGATAGCGAAGTAGTTAAGCTTACGCATGCATGAAAAAAAGACAAAAAATACTCGAATAAATAAATACATAATATATACTGGAATCGCTAAATAAACCAATCCTATATAAATACCACCCAACTCTCTATACTATCCTAATTATCCCTATCTGTCTAAAGTGCAGTATACATAAGTCGAACCTATAAAATTCTATATATCTCTAGCCGTAATACAACGTCTCCAACTCTTCCTATTGGAGGTCATATCTTCGTAGAGCTCTAATCTCGCTAAATCTAATCGAATCTGCTCATCCACGTCCTCCTAGGTCTCCCTTGCCTCCGTCTTCCTTCCACTAGTAGCCTTCGATTCTCCTGACGGGCTCGTCCACATGCCTTCTGTGTACGTGTCCAAACCATCGTAATCTACCCTTTCTCAACTTGCACTGATAGATGTGATACCTAGCATATTCTTAAATATTCTATTCGGGATCTTATTTAATCTCGTACAACCGCACATCCATCTTAACATCCTCATCTCTGCCACCTCAAACTTTTGGGCATGTGCCAGTCTTATAGCCCAACACTCTGACCCGTAGAGCATGGCCGGTCTTATCACCATCTTATAAAATTTTCCCTTCAGCTTTAGTGGAAATTTCTTAACGCATAACACTCCCACAGCCGATCGCTATTTCATCCTCCCAACCTTGATGCGATGGATAACATCGCCTTCAACGCCCCCATCCTTTCGTATAACAGACCATAAGTATTTGAAACTATCCTTCTGCGGGAGTATTTGATGCGCAACCATAACATCTACTCCACCTTCCTCCGTTTCATTAGCGAAATTGCACGCCATGTACTCAGCCTTCGAGCGACTCAAACGTAGTTCTTTGGCCTCCAATGTTACTTTTCAACGCTCTAGCTTAGCGTTAACCTCCTCCTTCGTCTCTGCCACTAAAACAATGTCATATGCGAGCAGCATACACCATGGTACTATATCTTGTATATCCCTAGATAGTTCATCCATAATCACCGCAAAAAAAGTGATGACAACGTGGATGTGACTAAACCCAATACTAATGATTGGTGGTTCAAAAACTCAAGGATCGAATTAAACAAATTTGCCGAGTACTAGATCCGTCACCTATAAAGAAGAGAAAACCAAGCCTACATGTGTTTCAAAAAGAAGAACGCCACCAAATGGACCCCTGAAAAGAACTTGTCTCAACCAAGAACTAAGGATAAGTTCTTGTAAAAATTCGCCACTAAAACTCAAGTGAGAAATAGATAAGAATAAAAGTTTTCATAAAGGAGAAGGAGAACTAGTCTCACATATGACTCAAACTAAAACAAAAGCTAAGTTACAAATGATTTGATCTGTCATATTTATAGGGCACGAGATACACAAATGGAACACTAAAATTGCATGAATTTATTAAATGCAATGTTTGACCAACTCTTGAATTCCACGCTTTGGTTGGCCTTTCACTTACCCTTTGATTGCATGTTTACCGATCCATGCATATGGACAAATCCACACATGATTGGAAGGTTTCCACTTGAATCCATATGCATTTTGAATTTCTTTAATGCTCATGCACGTGAAGTCTCCTTTGCCTCATGCATGGATTTGCATGTCTTGTGACTAATGGAATCCCCATGCATCAAGCCATTAAGGTTGAAGGGCAACTCAAGAGGAAGGGGCACCCGGTGATGCAACCTCACGAGTTCCACTAGTTCATGGAAAGCTAGCACCACCAAATGGGAGAAGCCCAAGTCCGAAGTCACCGAGGAGAGAAAGGGAAAGTATGTGACCCTTATTGGTACAAACACTTCTACACCTACTAGAAATCATGATATAAAGTGTTTTATGTGCCAATGAGTGGGACACATATCCAGCCAATGTCCAAACAAGCGAGTGATGGTGATTAATGATTAAGGGGACTATGAGAGGGTCTGATTAGGAAGAAGAGGCCAAAGGCTAGATGGAAGACGAGGAGGACAAGCAAGGGGATATAGTTGGAGATCTTTTGGTATCACAAAGGGTCCTTATCACACAAGCTAGGTAAGAAGATCAAAGTTAGCGAGAGAACCTTTTCCACACAAGGTGTCACGTACGTGGGAAGGTATGTAGTGTGATAGTTGATGGAGGGAGTTGCACCAATGTGGCTAGTACATACATGGTCGAGAAACTAGGGTTGAACACTATCAAGCATCCGAGGCCCTAAAAGTTGCAGAATGTGGAGAAATCAAGGTGAACAAGCAGGTGTTGTTGTTGTTTTGCATTGGGAGATATGAGGACCAAGTGCTATGCGACGTAGTCCCTATAGATGCATGTCATGTGCTCCGCGGAAGGCTATGGCAATTCGACGTGAAGGTTACCTATGATTGCTACTCCAACAAGTACTCATTTGTACAACATAGTAAAACTATTACTTTAGTACCTTTGTCCCCTAAACAGGTGCTAGAGGATTAATTGAAGTTGCAAAAGAGTAAGGATCCCAAGAGTGAAAAGAATTTGAGTGAAAGGAAAAGTGAGCAAAAGATTGAGGGATAGACTAGTGAGAAAAAAAGTGAAGAAAAGAAAGAGGGGGAGATGAGAAATAATTGAGAGAAAAGAAAGGAGAGTATGATAGCATACAAGTGTGAGATAAAAGATGTCGTAGTTTCCCATGACACATTTGTGGTACTTCATTACAAAGAAGTCCTTCATACTGACCTTAGTTTCGGCACATTGCCGAGCACCCTTCAATCTGTCTTGCAGGATTTCGATGATGTGTTCCCTGAGGAGATTCCCCCAGGATTACCACCGATCAAAGGCATAGAGCATCAAATTGACTTGGTGCCCAGAGCTGCACTTCCAAACAAGCCCACCTACCAGTCCAATCTCGGGGAGACCAAGGAGATTCAGCGACAAGTAGAGGAGCTCATGTCCAAGGGGCAAGTGAGGGAGAGTTTGAGCCCATGTGCCGTGTCTACCCTATTGGTACCCAAGAAGGATGGCACTTCGAAGATGTGTATGGACTGCCATGCCATCAACAACATTACAGTAAAATACCGTCACCCCATCCCTAGGCTAAATGATATGTTAGATGAACTTCATGGAGCATGCTTGTTTTCGAAAATTGATCTTAAAAGTGTATACCATCAGATTAGGATGAAGGAAGAAGACAAGTGGAAGTCTTCCTTAACGACCAAATACGGTCTCTATGAATGTCTAGTTATGACATTCGGCTTGTCCAATGTACTAGCAATTTTATGAGGCTCATGAACCATGTCTTACGTGCATTTTTAGGAAAGTTTGTAGTGGTCTATTTCGATGATATTTTGATCTATAGCAGGACACTACACAAGCACATTGCACACGTGAGAGAGGTTCTTGTAATTTTGAGAAGTGAAAAACTATATGCTAATCTCAAGAAGTGTACCTTTTGCACAGAACAAGTTGGGTTTCTTGGCTTTATTGAAAGTGTACAGGGCATTGAGGTGAATGAAGAGAAGATTCGAGCCATCAAGGAGTGGCCAACCCCTACCACTATAGGAATGTGTGGAGCTTCTATGGTTTGGCAAGTTTCTACCAGCGGTCGTGAAAGACTTTAGCACCATTGCTTCACCCCTCACGGTGGTCATCAGAAAGAACCAAACCTTTGAATGGGGTAAGTAACAAGAGGAAGCATTTGAGATCCTCAAGGAAAGTTTAAGTAATGCACCTTTACTTTCCCTTCCTGATTTAAGTAAAATGTTTGAAATTGAATGTGACGCCTCAGGAGTGGGGATTGATAGTATTCTTATGCAAGAAGGGTGACCTATTGCGTATTTCAGTGAGAATTTGAGCGGAGCCACCCTCAACTATCATACATACGATAAGGAGCTCTAGCATTGGTGAGGTCGTTGGAGAATTGACAGCATTACCTTTTGCCAAGAGAGTTTGTGATCCATACGGACCAAGAGTCGCTAAAATACTTGAAGGGGAAACACAAGCTCAACAGGAGACATGCCAAGTGGATGGATTTTATAGAGACGTTCCCCTACATCATCAAATACAATAAGGTGAGGAGAATGTGATAGTCAATGCCCTTTCTCAGAGGTACATTCTTATCTCCATACTCGATGCAAAGATGTTAGGCTTTGAGCTTATTAAAAAATTGTATTCCCAAGATCATCACTTCCAAAGTGCTTATATTTCTTGTCAAAATATTGCATTTAACAAGTTTTATAGGCATGAAGGATACCTTTTTGGGGAAAACAAATTTTGTATGCCTAGATGTTCTTTGAGGGAGTTGATTGTTAGGGAAGCACATGGGCGGTGTCTAATGAGTCATTTTGGCGTGGAAAAAACTTTTTAAGTGTTTTGCAAGAGCACTTTTATTGTCCATGTATGAAAAAGGATGTGGAAAGAATGTGTGACAAGTGCATAACGTGCAAGCAAACTAAGTCTAAGTTGAAACCTCATGGTTTGTATACTCCACTATCCATTCCTAGTGAACCATGGGCAGATCTATGTATGGATTTCATACTTGGTTTACCACGGTCTAAGGGTGGCAAGGATTCCATCTTTGTTGTGTAGATAGGTTTTAAAAAATGGCACACTTTATTGCATGTCACAAGACGGATGATGCATCCCATGTAGCAAACTTATTTTTTAGGGACAAAGGTTGCATGGCATGCCTAGGACCATTATTTCATATCGAGATGCAAAATTCCTTAATTACTTTTGGAAAACTTTGTGGGGAAAACTAAGAACAAAACTTTTTTTTTCAACTACGTGCCACCCCCAAACAGATGGGCAGACAAAGGTAGTCAATAGAACATTATTAATCATATTGCGAGCCATCATCACTAAGAATTTAAGGACTTGGGAATAATGTTTGCACATGTGGAATTTGATTATAATAGGAGTATTCATTCCGCTACTCAGTTTTCTCCTTTTGAGATTGCGTACGGTTTTAACCCTTTATCTCCACTTGATCTTATACCTTTACCTCTAAATGAGCGAGTTAGTGCAAATGGTAAAAGAAAGGCGGACATGGTAAGGGCCATTCATGAAAGTACTCGAAAGAATATTGAGAAGAGAACAACACAATACGTGCATCAAGCCAACAAAGGGCGCTGGAAAGTAATGTTCAAACCCGGGGAATGGGTGTGGCTAAGGGGAGATGGTCCTTTCCAAGTGCTGGAGCGCATAAATGACAACGCTTACAAACTCGAGCTACCCGATGAGTACAATGTGAGCACAACTTTCAATTTTGCTGATTTATCTCCATTCGATGCAGGAATAGATTTGAAGACAAATCTTTCTCAAGAAGGAAGGAATGATGAGATCCATGCTCCACAATACTCGGTGAGGGGCCCTAATGGTTCGAATGGTTTGATGGATCCCTTGGAGCTACCCGTAGGCCCTATCACTCGATCTAGGCTCAAGATGCTCAAAGAAGCCTTGCATTGCTCCTTCATTTGGAAGTGTTGGGATTAATAAGCCTGACCTTCATGCTTTTCTTCAGCTACATTATGGATCAATCCCACATGGCCTTCCTTAAATCTCCAGGATCGTATCATTCTCCCATTCTTGAAAAAGATTAGTCCTCAAATCTTGTTTTTGTTGTTGCTGTTTTTCAAGACATCATACGATCCATCATCCATCTTGAACTGAAAAAAACTTTTGAAAATAATGGAGATCTTTCGTTGAATCATACTCCCCACTTTGTTTTGTCAAAAGGAACTCTTTCTCTCTTTTTTGACTATTTTTATTTATCAAAAGGAACTCTTTCTCTTTTTTTTGGCCTTATCTTTTTTTTTTAAGCCCTTGCTCTGTTTTTTTTTCTGGACTCTTTTCTTTTTGAAAATTCAGAAATAAAAAAAAAATTACAACAAATTGAAAGATAAATCTACCACGCGAGAAGTTGACCCGTCGGCTATAAAGAGCCAGAAACCAACAATATCAAGGGTAGCCCAAATTTGGTGAGATTTTTTGCTCTGATACCAAATGATACGAACCTAGCCAGCAATGTGACTAAACCCAATACCTATGATTGGTGGTTCAAAAACTCAAGGATCGAATTAAACAAATTTGTCAAGTACTTGATCCGTCACTTATAAAAAGGTGAAAACCAAGCCTACGTGTGTTTAAAAAGAAGAACGCTACCAAATGAACCCCTGAAAAGAACTTGTCTCAACTAAGAACTAAGGATAAGTTCTTGTAAAAAGTCGCCATTAAAACTCAAGTGAGAAATAGATAAAAATAAAAGCTTTCATAAAGGAGAAGGAGAACTAGTCTTACATATGACTCAAACTAAAACAAAAGCTAAGTTACAAATGATTTGATGTGTCATATTTATAGGGCACGAGATACACAGATGGAACACTAAAATTACATGAATTTACTAAATGCAATGTTTGACCAACTCTTGAATTCCCCGCTTTGGTTGGCCTTCCACTTACCCATTGATTGCATGTTGACTGATCCATGCATATGGACAAATCCACACATGATTGGAAGGTTTCCACTTGAATCCATATGCATTTTGAATTTCTTTAATGCTCATGCACGTGAAGTCTCCTTTGCCTCATGCATGGATTTGCATGTCGTGTGACTAATGGAATCCTCATGCATCAAGCCAGCATGTATATGCTCCTTGGACTCCACAATTCCATAAATGGCTTTGACTAGGCACGTAAATGTTTTGCCTGCATGAAATTCTCGGACTCCTTAATTCTTTTGGTTCATCATTTAGTCCTCCTTTTGACCGTAACTTGCATGCGTAGGATCGTAAAGGGGCGTGAATTCCATTTGTCCTATGCATTGGCTTGCATGCTCCTTTAATTGGAAGTGTTGGGATTAATGAGCCGTGACCTTCATGCTTTTCTTGAGCTACATTATGGATCAATCCCACATGGCCTTCCTTAAATATTGAGGATCGTATCATTTGGTATCTGAGCCAGGTTGAGCAAATTTGGGCTACAGTTGATGTTTTTGGTTTCTAGCTCTCTATAGCCGACGGGTCAACTTCTCGCATGGTTTTTTCTTTCAATTTGTTGTTACTTTCCATGAATACGTTTATGGAAAGTTAGCCAACAATGTCTTTTAAGCGATGACAACGAGGATGCACAGAAAGTATGTGATGTATTGGGGAGAACTTTCTAACAAGGATGATCCAACTTTTCGTCTCAATAGGTAATATTTATGTTTTTTTTATAGGCAAATTTCATTGATAATATAATATGCACAACTTTCTTACAAGGGATAAGAAAGCATGAAAGCGTAAAAAAACAAAATAAAAAATACAGGGATCACGTATCTTCTCACACAGAATGTGATGGAGTAGAGGTATATTCACCGCATTGATCAAGTGACAGTCATCTCTGCAGGCTACCATAAAATGGCTATAGGGGTCTTCACAGTGCCAAAAAACCCGGCTCGGCCTGCACACCATATAGTATCATAGTCATAAGATTGTTGCTGTGATCCAAAAAGCAAGGAATTAATGGTTACAGCAGCATTGATTTGTTTACAATCAACTATGCGGGCAGCCATACCGAGTATGTCAGCAGGTTTTTTTTATCGTAGTAGTTGGCACTTCTCAGCCTGTTAACCTTATAGCATCAAAGTCGTTTGATTGTTGTGTACCTTCCACCACTCATCTTTACATACATTGGACCATCAAATGATTACATTGGCCTCATTCAGATACTTCTCTAACTGGAATCACATGCAGGAGGGAGATGATGAATTAAGAACATGCAATGTTGCATCAGAGTATCTTGAACCTACCCTATACCATGGAGACATAGGAAAAGAGTTAAATTGTTCAGGGTTGTGAAAAGCTTGGTCCATACCTGTGCACTAAGGATCTAAACATGTTCTAAATCTAATGATTATATGTTGTCACCCGAGACATGACATGAGATGTTGCCTCAGCCAAGACCTGTACCATGATAAAAACAGAAAAGTAATGAGATGGCACAGGTTGGGATCATTAGTCCACTTATAGATGAGAGCTTGAAACACTTTGGTGGCTACTCGGATGAACTGGCTTCAACCTATTACACCAACAAACATTTGTTAGAAAGAATAGACATCATTGATCAAAGGTAGTACCTCATCTGTGGTCCTTCTAGTTACTTCTTGGATAAAGTTAGGCAGGCTTGTGGTTGTAATAACCAATCTGCATAGCTATAGGGAAACACCTTCTCCTGTTTCTGCATTTATCAACTACCAAGATTGTCGTTGGATTCCATGTAGCAACAATTGCATACATGGATCAGCAGATATGAAATGAGATCTGTTTCGAGCTCTCCAGATTGACCATACCATGGACATCCAAATAGAGATCCATACCGGGATGTGACTGCCTTGAGGAGCTAATGAGAAAAATTCCTGAAGGGTGGGAACTGCTGCTGTTGATGAGAGAGCAAGCCATAATACAATACTTTCCCATAGTTTGAGAGTTATGGAACATTCCTTGAATAAGTGGGTAGTAGTCTCCTTTTTTGACCCGCATAAAGGGCATGGGATTTCCTGGTCCACTGCTTCTATGTAGAACATCTTTTGGAGGTATTGCATCTTGAATCAAAGACCAAACAAAGAAGCAGACCTTCTTGGGAGCAATACTTATTTTAATATGCTTCATGAGGGACAGGTGATTAGCTGAGAAAGTATGCTGAGAAGCTGAGGTAATCAATCTATATGCCTCACTCACAGTGTAAATCCTTTCCTTGTTGCATTTAAACACATACCTGTCTTTGCTGCTACTTTGTGGGAAGATGTTCCTTAAATCACTGAGCAACTCAGACAGATCAGTAAGGTCTGATGGCTGTAACTGTCGTCTCCACCGCCAGCACCATGTCCATATTCCATTCATCCAAATTCCTGTATGTGCTACCCAAATTCCTGAATAGCCTTGGATATCTCACGGACAGTGAAGTATTGTTCAACCAGTTATCTGTCCATAGCCTAATGCGTTCACCATTTCCCAGTTGCAGCTTTATGTTATCTCTAAACCAACTGTTGTTCAATTTTTCAAGCAGATCAGTCCACCACTCTGATGCATACTTCCTACCTCTTGGTCTACCAACCGCTGAACTGTTTTCTAAAGACATGAGAACTCTCTACCTTGCAATGAAAAGAGGGGATGTGCTGCCATATTTTGACATGAGAACTTTAGTAGATAGAGATGGTTCATCATTAAGAAACTAAAGTCCCCATTTTCCCAACATAGCCTCATTGAAAGAGGAAAGGCAGCGTACTCCTAAGCCTCCAGAATCCACAGGAGTGATGATTTTCTTCCAAGAGGTCAGGCATAACTTAGACTTCTCAGAAGTATTGCCCCATAAGAATCCACGCTGAATGGATGTGAGATGCTTGATGATAGATTTAGGGGCCTTCAAACAAGAAAAGAAGTGGGACGGAAGTGCTGCTAGAACAGAATTTAGGAGGACCAACTTACCTCGAGCAGATAGTTTGGTTATGATCCCAGGCAGTTAGGGCCATGTGAAACTTGTCTACGACTGGTTGCCAGGTGCTGCGCTTTCTTGCTCTAGTCCCCACTGGTAAACCCAGATAAGTAAAAGGAATAGCAGCTGGTTGACAGTTTAGATAAGAGGCCTTATCCTCCAACAAATCAGCTCAATGTTCAACCCAATCAGTTTAGTTTTGGCAAAGTTAATCCTCAGCCCTGAAACTAGTTCGAAGTTAAGCAATATGACCTTAAATGCCATCACAGATCTCAAGTCTGCTTGTCCAAAGATGATTGTATCATTAGCAAATTGTAGATGAGAGATTTTCACACCTTTCTTACCCACACATAAACCTGAAAAAAGTCCCAGATTGTTTGACTTGTTTATCATGGCAGATAGTCCTTCCGCTGCCAACATAAAGAGAAATAGTGAGATAGGGTCACCCTGTCTGATTCCACAAGAGGGTTGGAACTCCTTGGTGGGACTCCCGTTGATCAGTATTGATGAAGAGGCAGATTCCAACAGCCTTTTGATCCACCACAGCCAACACGGTGGAAAATTCATACTGGACATAAGTTGCAGCAGATAATTCAAGTGAATCGTGTCAACGGCCTTCTCATAATCCACTTTAAATATGAGAGCTTGTTTGTGCAGCTTCTTGACTTCATCAATGACCTCATTTGCAATCACCACACTGTCAAGCAATTTCCTCCCCCTAATGAATGCAAACTGATTGATGATGATCAAGTTTCCCACAACTCGGCTGATCTTGTTTGCTAGGATTTTGGAGATGATCTTCGGTAAGAAACCAATAAGAGTTATTGGTCTATAATCCTTAATGTGCAGAGGGTTGGAAGATTAAACTATTAGAGCTATGTGAGAAGCATTGCTTCCTTTGCACAACCTTCCGGTTCTGTAAAATTGTAGTAAGAGTTGCATTATATCTGATTTGAGCAGGTGAGTAAACTTCTTGATAAACTTAAAGTTAAGACCATCTGGTCCAGGAGCCTTGTGACTTCCGCAGCTAGAAATAGCAGCTAACATCTCAGAGAATGGTTGCTGTAAGAACCATTTGCCAGACTGATCTAGTGTTCTAACCTGAATGTCTAATTTTGGTCTGACAGTAATTTTTTCAGTGAATCTCTCTTTAAAGTGACGGTAAAAGCAGTCCTTAATCCCCTCAGGATCTTGCAACCACACTGCTCCTTCCCATACACCACTTATTTTGTTGAAGTCTCTGGATTTCTTCAGGCTGCTGTGAAAGAATGCAGAATTCCCATCACCCTCCTTTAACCATTTTATTCGGGACTCTGATAGGTTATGCTATTTAACTGAGCTGAGACACGGTCCAGTTGTAGATGTAGATTCGTCAAGTGTTTCAGATCTATGCTAGATAAGTTATCACTTTCAGCTGCCAGCTCTATACCCTTAATATTTTGAAGCAGAGTATTCCTCTGTTCTGACAGATTCCTTGGCCTTGAGATGTTCCAAAGTTTGATGTGTTGTCATAAGATCTTGGTCTTCTAGAGCAACTGGTAGCTCATATAACCAGGTACATAGCTGCTACTCCAAGTCTGTTCCACCATTTTAATAAAGTCGTTGTCCAATAGCCATGAATCAAGCACCCTTAACGGCTTGGGACCCCAATTCAGAACTTTCAAATATAAGACTACTAGACAATGATCAGATTCCTCTCTGTCTAGCCCTTCCTAAAACCACTCATCAGATGTGTCCAACCAATTTTTGCTAACCAAAAATCTATCAAGTCTGCTCATCGCTTTTAGAGACTTCAAATTACACGTATATTTCCTGCACCCCATTTCTAAATTCTGTAGATCCAGATTTGAGATGAATGTATTTAAGAGCACCACTTCCTGCATATAATTATGTGCTGCCACCCGCCTTCTCTCATTAAGATTAACAACTGCATTAAAATCACCCGTAATACAACATTTCTCAGATTTGTAGGGTATTAAATACTTTGTGAGATGCTGCCATTGTATCTGTTTTTTTGGCAATTCATTGGGGCGATAGACATTTATCATATGTGATAAGTTAGGATCATTTGACCAGTATCAAAATATACCTAGAAAGCCTTCTCCAGCAAACATCTTCTTGTTCCATAGGCAGAGTAAGCCTCCAGAGTGTCCATGTGAGCCTGAGTAGGCCCAATCAAATTCAGCGTCACACCATAAAGATGAGCAATTTTTTTCTAAATATTTTCTAATTTCGTTTCTTGAAGACTGATCAATGACACTCCGGCTATCCATCCAGAGGTTGTGGCCCCTTGTCACCCTCCAGTATCAGGAGAAGATATCTCCCTAGATCAACAGGCTATTGCACTGTATAATTGCCAATCTTGGTTACCACAAAGGATCACCTGATGTGGATCCATTGGGGGGCATGTGTGTCAGAGGATCGATCAATGGACAGACCATCTGAGGAGTGTGTATCAGCGTCCGAGGCCACCAGATTATCTTCATATCTTGGTATTATATTTGACGTTTACATAATATGCAAGATATGAGATATATCATCTACAAACACCTGCAAGCTTTGATCAATGTTAGAATTAATAGGAACTTGAATCACCAAGTAGGCTGCATCAAGGCACTGCTTAGATAGAGTGATATCATCTATACTGATGAAAGAGCCTATCTTGTTTCCAATAGAAGTGAGATTCTCAAGAGACCAGGCCTGAAGAGGAAGTCCAAAGATTGTTATCCTGCATGTGCGGCTGGTAAGTGGCTTCCTGGGAGACCATGGAGAGATATCCGTCACCCAGCTGGATAACCAGGCCTGGTCATTCTTCAATAAATTGCCCAAGTCAAGAGGCTCCTCCTCCCGTAGCAATATAGTCTCAGGGCTTAGGAGGCTTGCCACTACATTGAGATATCCTGCTGCTTTTAGGCCTCTCTGAAGATCACGAGAGCTACCCTTCTGCATCAGAGTGGCCACATAGCTACGACCTAGCCATGAGCTTGGATCCACCACAGTTTTGAAAGACAACGCTACCTCCGGGGGGAACCAGAAGGAGAAGACTCATCAGTCTTAGACAGATGAGGTGGCTTTAGAATAGGTGGGATACATGTGTTCTTCTCCACCATCTTGAATCGATTCTTGGGATAACGAGCTCGATTGGCTTGTAGCCGATACGAGCCAAGCCAAGTATTATTGAGTTTAAACTGCATCAAACTC
This sequence comes from Pinguicula moranensis, assembly GCA_028565015.1. Taxonomy (NCBI): domain Eukaryota; kingdom Viridiplantae; phylum Streptophyta; class Magnoliopsida; order Lamiales; family Lentibulariaceae; genus Pinguicula; species Pinguicula moranensis. The sequence goes on from JAOWBN010178260.1 coordinate 12,874, forward strand.
TCATCTTCCACATTTGTAAACTCCACAAAACTAAAGTGATGTCCTTGGCTGTTGAGTTTTGCGTGCTAGGAAAGATTTTGAATCTTTCCCTGATGTTTTAATGCACTCCACAGCCTGTCCACATCACAACCCTTTGGGAAATTCGTGAGATAAAAGCAAGTAGTTGCAGGAGTATGTGATTGTGGGGGCCCTTTAGGATAGTTAACTCTCAGATCAAGTCGCTCATGTACTTAGCGGGGGTTTTGCACAGGAAGCAGTGGAAAGAAGAGATCTGAGACTGAACAATCGGTGCTTTTGCAGCCTTAATCGTAGCTCTCCGCATCAGTCCCAGCTGATGAGGGGGAACAATCCACGGGTTTTGAGCCATAGCGGACAACTACTCAAACCAAGAAGGAACAAGTGAACAGGGGAAAACATAGAGTAAACATAGAAAATGCCTGAAGTCAGAGGAAAATAGATGTTGCCCGGGAGCGTGAGGCTTCCCCGGGCTGGAGGGTTGCCAGATGATGTAGTTCAGAGGGTAGGGAAGCAAACAATGGTGACCGGAATAGCGGGAGAAGAGGCACTACAGGAGCTGGAGATTGCCATGTACGAAGAGAATTCTGCTACTGGAACTCTGGGACACTTTTGGTAATATTTATGTTATTACTTTACTTTCTTTTTATTATTACCATACACTTTACTCAGTACATGGTTTGTTTTTGATATCTTATCAGGTTTTTATTTGTGTTAGCAATTCTTGATCCGAGGTGTAAGCATAAATGGATCCAGTATTGGTTTCCAAAGATTATCAGGGATGGTGAAAGTACCACAGTTGTTGCAATTCCCTGTATGGTGGAAAGGGTTCTTCGATTGGATTGGAAGGGGCAACAAATTCCACCGTTGTAGACGATCCATTTTCACAGGGGTGGCTACAAGCAATGGAAAGTGCTCAACCGAAAGAACAAACCGAATTAGAGTTGGACCTGTATGTGAAGCTCGAACCTTTTAAATGCACTATTTTGGAATGGTGGAAGGAAAACGATGTTAGATACCTCGTGATGGCTAAAATGGCACATGAAATTATTGCAATTCATGTATTGATAGTGCCATCAGAGGCGGTGTTCAACACGGAAGGTTGTGTTCTTAATGCCTATAGATGCTCATTGAGCCCAGGAATAATCGAGAGTCTAAATTGGTTGAGGGATACCAGTGAGATATCTTATCAGGTTTCTCTTTATGATGATAGGATAGAGGAACATGATACGCATGAGTTCGACAGAGGTGATATTTATAATTTTATATTAGTTCTATTTAAAATCTATTTTAGTTTTAAATAGTTAAATGCTAACTTTCATATTTAACTTCAGCAGAACCGAGATAGAATCCCAATAACATACTTGATGGGATCAACCTTAGCAACCTAAATATCCAAGATGAATATCAAGATCAAGATCATGCTTCCTGCAGTGCAACTGAACTTTGATCACAATCTTATGCTTTTGGGATCAACCCTTTTCCTTATACACTCTTCAAGTATATTAATATCTGGTGCACTGCATCCAGGTGACCCATTCTAGGGTCATGCATATATCTACTAACCATACTCACAGCAAATAATATATCAGGTCGAGTATGATTCAGGCATATAAGTTGACCTACCAACTTTTGATACTGCTCCCTATTAACTGGCTTACCTGCTTCTGCACTCAACTTCAGCCTCTGGTCAATCGGCATTTTTTCAGGCTTGCAACCCAACATATTTGTCCCCTGGAGCAAATCTAGAACATACTTTCGCTGAGATAGAACAATTTTCCCGGGCCCACGAGCTATCTCAATCCCAAGGAAATACTTCAACTGGTCCAAATCCTTTACCTCAAACTTCTTGACCAGTTTCACCTTCAATTTTGCAATCTCGCTCTCATCATCACCTGTAATGATCATGTCATCCACATATACTGCTAGCATCGTGGTATGACTCCCATCATGCCTGAAGAATACAGTATGATCAGCATTGGTTTGCTGATAACCCATGCCAATTATATCCTTCATGAACCTGTCAAACCAGGCTCGAAGAGATTATTTCAAATCGTACAATGATTTTTCAAGTTTGCAAACCTTACCCTCAATCTGACTGGTGTCAAATCCTAGTGGAATCTCCATATATACTTCTTCTTCCATATCGCCATGAAGAAATGCATTCTTCACATCGAGCTGATGCAAGTACCATCATTTATTTGCTGCTATAGAGACCAAAATTCTGACTGTGCTCATTTTTGCCATGGATGCAAACGTGTCATTGTAATCAATTTCATATACCTGACTGTATCATTTGGCTACTAGTCATGCCTTATTGCGTTCCACTTGTTTAACCGCATTGTCGTCTGTCATTGACATTCCTCACACAACAACTCAAATCACAAGTGATTACAGTAATAACACAACCCACATAACACAATCACATGAAAATCTGCACATCTCAACACTTCATCATCAATATCCAATCCACAAACAACATCAATAATGCCTAATTGGATTCCCAATTTAGGAAAATACGATAAATTCAATCAAATAATTCATCATTATTCGATAAACCATCAACATATATTAAACGGCAATAAATCAACTAAAACTAATTGGATAGTTGCGATGAGCAAACCGAGACAAAAAATTTGACTCCAAGCTCCGGCGGCGGCGGCAATGTAAGACCTATATGCAGAATGCTCTCCTCACAACGATCACAACAGTGGTGGTTTTTGGCAATTCCGACACCAGACGTGCCCAAAAATGGTGAAAAACTGCCATTGGTTGCATTTTCCGGAGATTGTGCGTGGAGGCGCGTGGTGACCGAAAAAATATCCGATGTGGAGCAGATCTGATAGAGGAGAAGATGGAATACGTTTTGGGACAAATTTCGGCATCGTAGGAGCAGTAACGGCGCCGGAATCGGTGCGAAAGTGGCGGAGATAAAATGTTTATTAGGGTTTGAAAACTAATTATGGTACCAAATTATAAAATACAAAACGAACGGAGGAAAGAAAATTATTGTGTCTCTTATTAGTTTTCCCTAATTATATGGAGGAGGTTTACACAACATACAAAGAGCAATAAATACAATGCACGCTTAATAACAATACACTCAATACACTTTCTGCTTTTGGACTCTTTGTCTGGTGTGTTCCTCAATAAATGAGGAAGCAGCCGTAGTAAGCAGCTACTTTTGACTCTTTGTCCACGAATAAACCTTCACGTGCAAGTTGCTACTTGTTTTTTCCAACAGAGGTCTTATGTGCGATTCTGATAACCGTAGTCAAATATATGCCCAAAATACTAAAATCATTCTTAATTAGAAATATACCTCCATTATTTCCTAATTTTGCAATCATCCTGCATCACAAAAACAACAACTTTTTAATTTGGGTGATCGAAGAATGAAAGCAGAATAGTTTTTTATGCGAGGATTATGGGTGAGCAAGCGGTAAACGGAACGGTAATGGCCATTATCGCTACCGTACAATTTTTTAACGGTAATGGTTTTTTTTATTACCGTTACCGTACTGGAATACCAAAAAAATCGTATTGTTACGGTATTGCAGTAAACGGTACGGTAACGATATTTTAGCATTACCGTTATTGTTTTATTTTATTTATTTTATTTTAACTTTTTGCAATTTTTTTAATATTTCTAATATGAATTATTATAACCATTTATACACATTTTTTTCTTATTATTTAAATTTTATTGCTTTATTTTTTATTTTAAAAATTGACAATATAACATTTATTATTTTATTTATAATTAATTTTATAAAATCTATAACATCGTAGTACGTACAAATATGATAAAATATGATCAAACAATAAACATCATAAATAAGTTTAAATAATTACCAACAATTCAACTTTACCATATCAAGTATCAAGCAATGAACAACATAAACAATTTCAAATTGGTATGTAATTTATGTTCAATGAACAATGAACCCTAGTCCCTATGAGAAAAACGTTAAAGTCAATAAGACTTTATAGACAATAACGAAAGTTTTGATTTTTTTTATTATTTTATCTAAAAGAATAACTGAATAAGAAATTTTTTGGTTAACGATATTTTTTTAAACAAAAAATGGTAAACGGTTTTTACCGTTTTAATAATGGTAAAAACTATTACCGTACCGTTTTTTAATGGTAATGCAATATTAAAACCATTAACATTCCGTATTATAAAAATACCAATAATTTTTTATAATACAATAACAATTACCGACGATCAACAATATTATTGTTTACAATCGATAATTTTGCTCACCCCTAGCGAGAATGCATGTGAATGTCTGGCCATGAAAAAAGAGTCCTAGTAGGTTCGACGAAACAGCATAGCATACTGATAACAGTGGCCTGCAATCTTCTATTTGCATTTATGAGGATAAGGACTTTGAATACTTATCTCAGTACGAATGTGAAAAGAGTTAAGAGAATAATCATAGCAGACAAACAGGAAATTTTCAGGTGCAAATTGGTGAGGCCAGAAGAGCCCAATCCACAACAAACCATTTCATGACTCAAGCCCACAGCATCCGGCCCAAATCCATAAAAGCTCAACCCCAAACAAAGACAGAAAAAGACACGTGATGTAA
>JAOWBN010178271.1:0-17486 GCA_028565015.1 Pinguicula moranensis
AAGCTCTTGGCAGTGAAAATTTTTTGCCAATTCCTCAGCAAGATGGGTGGACTTGATCTTCATGCTCCAGTTTAAGGAGGGATGTTACAATGTCTCTATTTCTGTCAATTGCGTAGTTGTGTCAATGTAATTAATGGTTCATGTACTGCAGGGTAATTTAGTCATTGTGTAAGTAATAGGGCTTCACACTTTGTAAAGCATTATTTATCCGGCTGTAGGTCGTGGAAATACAGAGAAAAATTTTGCACAACATATTCTCAAATTCTTCTAATGAACTCTCTCCAGTCCTTCGGGCTCACTCTGACTTGAATCCGTGACACTCTTTGGGCTTTTAGCCGCCACCTCAGTCTCACTTTAGTGTTACAATATTTATCTTTATATTGTGTAAATTATTGTCAAGGTCACTTTAGTCAATGTGTAAGTAATGTAGTTGCATTAGGGTTTGTTGTAACACTTACATATACGGCCGTGTGGCCTCAATCCAATTGAGAAAATTCTGTACAAAAGAATTCTTAGATTTCTACATGGTATCAGCGATCTCGATTTCTTTGAATTCTATTTGTGTAATCTCTTCTCAAATTTACATCAATGGGTGAAGGAGACTCAGAAACTGGCAAAACTCTTGCAGTTTCCACCGTTCAGATTCCTGCAAGTCCGTATGGCCTGTTGCTGAGTGATCAGCCCGAAAATGTGATCACACGCGTGGTGTTTCGTGGAAATAATTACGAGGAGTGGGCTCTCGCAGTGAGGGTTGCTCTACGTGTTCTGGCAAGTGGAAATATGTTGATGGAAAAGTTGCATGCCCAATCGGTGAAGATGACTTAGAGGAGTGGATGATCCTTCAATCACTGTTGGAATCGTGGATTCTTAATACTGTCGACATTAAGCTGAGGAAAACGATATGGTATCGTGAGAATGTTGCACTTTTGTTGACATATATGCGAGAACGTTTTTCCGTGGGTAGTGTGCTCGTTTATACGAACTCAAGACCGCACTTCATTAGTGTAAATAGTAAGGCCATGATCTTGCCTTGTATTTTGGTCATCTAACGCCTTTGTGGGATGAAGTCACCACTTACGAGCCACTTTTTGTGTGCTCAACTGAAGGTTTTGGATGCAAGGTTACAAAAAAAGCTCAGCAGCGTCACGACGCCGAGAAACTTCATCAATTTTTGATGTGATTCAATGATCACTATGGCGCCCTCAGATCTCAGATTTTATCTCTGGAGCCACCACCTACTTTAATGAGAGCTTATTCCATGATTATGCAAGAAGAGACTCTGCAAACTATTGCGCGAGGCCGAGAGAATAAGGGTGATGTTGCGGCATTCGCAACTCAAACTCATCTTAGCGAGAATGAGGACAACACGTGTGATTATTGTAAGTGCAGTGGCCATACCATCAAACATTGCTATGAGCTGCATGGGTATCTCAAAAATTGGGGTTGTGGCAAGAAATCCAGTCGTGGTGGGGGTTCTAGCCGTGGGAGTTCCAACCGAGAAGTCGCTCATGGATAGGGCAGTGGCCCGAATGATCAGCAAGCCAATGTTGCTGTCAGACAACCAACATCAGTCCCTGGATCGCAATCATCTTTTGCCGATCTTAAACCTGAACAATGGACAACATTGTTTGAGGCTTCAAATGCACATCGTCTTGGAGTTTTTCGTGATAAATTGACTGGTAAGATGCCAGAATGGCGTCTTGATACAGGGGCCTCCAACACATGACTGGATCTCGTTCTCAGTTGCATTCCTTGCAATCCACGCATCCCGTTACAGTTAGCATGCCCAATGGGGAATGTACTGTAGCCAAAAAGAAGGGAGTGACAAAATTAGGACACTATTCATGTTGATGATGTGCTCCTAGTTCCCTATATGAAATGTTCTCTTGTTTCATTTCTCAACTCACTAAACAATTGCTTTGTCTTGCCTCATTTACTCATGAATTTTGTGTTATTTTGGACCTACCTATGAGAATGGTGATTGGAGCAGGGACACAACGTGATGGGGTTTACTACTTGAAAGGATTAAAAGCAGCTCAAGCTTCGACCGTGATTCACATTGACATCTGGCATCAAAGGCTTGGGCATCCATCATGTGGCATATTAAAGTTTGTATTCTGGCACTTCTAGTTCAGTTGAACCGAATAAATGTGATGCTTGTTTTAAAGCTAAACATCCTTGTGATTGTTTTTCAACCAATTCTAGTAGAGCTACTGGTTGTTTTGAATTGATACATTGTGACATTTGGGGGCCGTATCGTGTTAAATCTACAACTGGTGCAAGTTATTTTCTTACTATTGTTGATGATTTTTCACGAGCAGTTTGGATTTATCTTATGATTACAAAATGAGAAGTTGGGAGTTTGTTTCGCAACTTTTGTACTATGATCTTGCGCCAATTCGGAAAACGAGTTAAAATTATGCAAAGTGATAATGGCAGTGAATTTGTATGTCTTAATTCCTATTTTGCACCTGAAGGTATAGTGCATCATACCTCTATGGTCAACACCCCCAAACAGAATGGTCGTGTTGAACGGAAACATCGACACATTCTTAATGTTGCTAGATCACTCAATTTTCAGGCGCATCTTCCTATTCAGTATTGGAGAGAGTGTGTACTCTTGGCTGGATTCTTGATCAATCAGACTCCTAGTTCCATTCTCAAGAACAAATCGCCATATGAATTGTTGCATGGTCGGTGCCCTGACTATTCCTCCTTGCGCGTGTTCGGTTGTCTATGCCGAATATGGGGTAAATTTGCGTCTCAAAGTCGCAAATGTGTTTTCTTGGGTATCCGCATGGAAAAAAAGAGTGGCGTGCTCTTGACTTGGAAACTAATGAGCTGGTTGTCTCTCGAGACATCGTGTTCGTTGAAACTCAATTTCCATATGCTACTCAAACGAGCACATTGGTTGATAAGTCTGGATTTCCGTCTCTTGCTCCAATCAATTTTGGTATTGAGCCGAGGAGGGATATGGAGGTACTTTGTGAGGCACAAATTGACTTCTGTGATGAGGGTTTGGTTTTGCTAGGATCGGGTCCGTCGATTGAAGAAGCTTCAATCCCATCTACTGTTGAACACACAGGAGCATCCGTGGCATCCAATTCTGATTTTGTGTGTGATGTACCTGGCGTGCATGAAGTCACGGATCCGCTGTGCACCGAAGATAATGCATTACTTGGTCGCGATCGTCGAGTTAAGAAACCGTCAGTATTGCTTCATGATTTTGTGGTTGATCATGACAACTCTAGTAGTAACCCCTCTCATGCTCGCGCCTTCACCTCAATGACCTCCTCAAGTACGCATTATCCTCTAGCTAACTATGTGAACTATTCTAGATTCTCTCCATCACACTCACAATTTTTGGCAGTGGTTACATCTAATTATGAGCCCTGAACATATGGTGAAGCTGCTAAATCGCCTCAGTGGCGATCTGCTATGGCTGGTGAGATTAACGCTCTTCAAGCGAACAACACTTGGATGCAACTGGGTATTTTGCATTAAATATAACTCAGATGGATTAAAAGAATGCCACAAAGCTCGCTTGGTGATTTTGGGTAATATACAGTTGAAGGGGTGGACTTCAATGAAACTTTTGCGGCAGTGGCAAAACTTGTGACTGTTTGCACTTTTCTTACTGTTGCGGTATCTTGTGGATGGTGTTTGCAACAAATGGATGTTCATAATGCTTTCTTCATGGTGATCTTGATGAAGCAATGTATATGAAACTTCCACCTGGTTTTACAGCACCTTCAGGAACAGTGTGCCGTTTTCAGAAATCACTGTATGGTCTGAAACAAACTCCTCGCTGTTGGTTTGAGACTTTTGGAGCGGTGTTGCTTCGTTATAGTTTCGTGCAATGTGCTCTAGATGATTCTTTATTCAGTCTAACTTGTGGAGATATTTGTGTCCACATTCTTGAATTATGTGGATGTTTTTATTCTGGCAAGTAATTCCATTGCTGCTCTTGACAAACTCAAGAATTATTTGGGTAAGTAATTCAAGATGAGGATCTTGGAGCTTTGAAATATTTTTTGGGTATTGAAATGGCTCGCAACTCTCAGGGGATATCTCTCTGTCAGAGAAAATATGCGACGGATATCATTACTGAGTGCGGACTCAGTGGTTCAAAATCCGCCATTTTCCCATGGAATCAAATCATAAACTTGCTCTTGATGATTGTCCGGTTCTTGCTGATGCAAGAAAATATTGACGCCTGGTTGGTAGTCTTATTTATCTGACTATTACGCGCCCTGAGTTGAGTTATGTTGTACATGTGTTAGCTCAATTTATGCAGAAACCTACGCAAGGGCAATGGGACGTTGCCTTGCGAGTCATCGGATATCTGAAAGGCAATCCAAGACAAGGGATTTTATTGTGTGTGTCGTCCTCATTGAGGCTCACTGCGTATTGTGACTCTGATTGGGCTAGTTGTCCAATCACTCGTCGATTTGTTAGTGGTTATATTGTCTTCTTAGGGTCATCTCCTATCTCTTGGAAGACAAAGAAGCAGGATACTGTCTCTCGTTCATCTGCTGAAGCGGAGTATCATGCGCTGGCAGCCACTACTTGTGAACTAAAATGGCTACGAGGTTTGTTATTGCATTTGCAAGTTTTTTGTCTGCCTCCTGTGCGTATTTTTTGTGATAGTCAGGCCGCTATGCACACTGCTGCCAACCCAATTTTTCATTAACGAACAAAGCATATCGAGCTTGATTACTACTTTGTCCGAGATGAATTAAAGTGTGGGTCAATCTACACGACTTATGACCATACCTCTCGGCAATTAGCTGACATCTTTACCAAGGCCCTTGGTAATAATAAATTTTGCCAATGTCTCAGCAAGTTTGGAATTCTCGACCTTCATGCTCCAACTTGAGGAGGTATGTTATAATATTTATCTTTGTATTGTGTAAATTAGTGTCAAGGGTACTTTAGTCCATGTGTAAGTAATTTAAGTAATGTAGTTGCATTAGGGTTTGTTGTAACACTTACATATACGGCCGTGTGGCCTCAATCCAATTCAGAAAATTCTGCACAAAAGAATTCTTAGATTTATACATAAAGAGACGGCCGAAATCATAGCCATCGGTGAAAGGAGCCACGACGATAGTTGGCGCGTGTCTATAGAACGACAATTCTCTCCGCACGCATCATCTGTGAAAAAATACGATCAATGCTGAAAAGAATAGAAATTCTTCAATCAATACACAAATTCTACCACAATTTTCTAGAATTGACGCATATCTCACAAAGAAAAGTTATATGACTTTCATCAGATAACAGTTTCAAGAAAGCATAATTTGGACGGTTATTCGCATGAAAAGTAAAAAGATCAAGAAATCTCCAGAATTGATCGATCAATGGAAAAAGAACACATCTAGGTTCACCTTATTCATTCACCACCATAGAATTCTTGCAAAACAGTGTCCCATGGACTAGATAATCAAATTGTTGAGATTATTTGGTCCGATTTCGCAAAAATCTTACAAAAATTATTAGTATAGTTTGATTTCAAGATAATAAGAAGGGTAGAAAAATGTAACAAGAAAAGATTTAATGCTCATGGTTCACCGTCTTCTTAGATCCGCCTAATCCACGTTGAGCTCCAGAATCGGATGCTGTCGTAGCTATATTAACTCTCAAGTCCAAAAAATAAGAAGATACAAGTCCAGAAAAATAAGATCTCAAGTACAGGAAGACAAGCAAACTGGATCTATTCAAAATTGCTAAAATAGAATCTAGAACCTCCTAAACGTGCCAATAAACGTTACTTAAAAGTAACTAACAAATAGCACTAAAACAGGAAATTCTAAACCTAAGAAAGCTTTAAAATCATCACCAAAGATATTCAAAATGTAGGTCTCATTAAGACGGATAGATCTCACCAATTGAAACCAGAAAAACACCTTTGATCGGTCAAAAAATTAGCAGTTTACTGTCGGCAGAGTCAAAAAACAAAGAAAGAAAAATGAGAGGATTCGAGATTCAGAGAGAGAAAAAAGTATGAATGATGTGTCGCGTGTTTTGATAACTCTATTTTTATACCATTGTTGTGGATCCCTCCATATCAACGACTCCAAGTAAGTTGAATTTAAGTATTGTTCCCAACAAATGACCAGATCTTTACCGATTTTACTGCTTAAAATTGGTCGTTGGATCATGTTAGACGATTGAACGGTTGTGCCAATTCGGATTCAGCTTCTCCGAGAAACTTCTCTAAGGTCCGTAGGATTAGATATAAAACGAACGGACAAGATCATTTCAAATGGCTTCCAAGAGAAGCTTTTACATGCACGTTAGATCATCAAATAATCGAACGAACAGAATTCAATGTCACAAATAAATGCCCGAGAATCTTCAGCCACACGATCAAAACTAAATGAATGGTCAAGATTGCACAATCATTAATGGCATTAAAGTAATTTCATGAATCAACAAGGATAATCCAGTAATATTACATATAAGTAAGGTTAATTTTGTAATTTCACATATACAGTACAAAATTAAAGGTAATATTGCAAAATCACAGAATTATTAAGGCTATTTTTGGTACTTACTCAACACAAATAAACCGATTGAATGCAGAGAATTGTAATTCAGTAATGGTAAACTTATTTATGGGATAAAAGCCCCCATGCTTAAATAGGTACAAAATTCCTCAGTTGAAATTAGCTCCCTAATCTTTAACATAAATGCGTAAATATCAACACTCCCCTTCAAGATGGGCAAAAGATATCAATAAAGCCCACCTTGTTACAAGACTCTTAAAATCTAGGAAACTAGGCCTTTAGTCAATATATCTGCAATTTGTCCCTTGGTGGCTATGTGGCTCAGCTCCAACAATCCACTATTCAACTTTTTTTTAATGGAGAACCTATCAATCTCTATATGCGTGGTTCTATCGTGTTGAACTAGGTTATTGGCAATGTTGATGGCTGACTTGTTGTCGTACCACAATTTCAATTGGGAGTTGAGTCCATCTTGAGTTCCACAAGTATCAACCTCAACCAAATTATCTCTGCAACACTCTGGGTATGGCTTTGTACTATGCCTTTGCTATAAAACGAGTCACTATTGGTTGTTTATTACTCTTCCAAGAGACTACATTGCCTCCTACAAACATGCGATATCTAGATGTGGACTTTCTGTCATCAACACAGCTAACCCAGTCTGAATCACAGTAGCCCTCAATGTTTAGATGCTCATTCATTCTGAAGATCAACCATTTCCCCGGTGCACCCTTCAGGTATCTCAATATCTGGTATATGGCATCCAGATGACCCTTTATAGGGTCATGCATATACCTTTTCACCACACTCACAGCAAATGATATATCAAATCGGGTATGGTTCAAGTATATCATCCGGCCTATAAATCTCTGATACCTCTCTTTGTCAACCGACTCGCTTACTTTTGCACTCAACTTCAATCTTTGGTCAATGGACATCTTAATAGGCTTGCAGCCCAACATGCTGGTTTCCTGGAGCAACAGAACAATTCCTTTTGGCCCACGAGCCACCTCAATCCCAATGAAGTACTTCAGTTGGCCCAAGTCTTTCACTTCAAACTCCTTGCCAAGTTTCACCTTCAGCTTTGCAATCTCACCCTCATCATCGCCAGTAATGATCATGTCATCCACATACACTGCTAGCATCATGGTTTGACTTCCATCCTGCCTAAAAAATACATTATGACCAGCATTGATCTTCTCATAACCCATGCCAGCCATAGCTTTCCTGAGCCTATCAAACCAGGCTCGAAGAAATTGTTTCAAACCATACAATAATTTTTCAAGTTTGCGAACCCAACCCACTGTTTGACTGGTGCTCCCGGAGGAATATCCATATACACCTCTTCTACCAGATCGCCATAAAAATATATTCTTCACATCAAGCTGGTGCAAGTTTCATTCTTTGTTCACTTCTATAGAGACTAGAGTCCTAACTGTGCTCATCTTTGCCACAGGTGCAAATGTCTCATCAAAATCAATCCCATACACTTAGTTGTACCCTTTGGCTACCAATTGTGCCTTATAGTGTTCCACTTTGCTCTCCTGGTTCTGCTTCACAGTAAACACCTACTTACATCCAACAGCCTTCTTACCCAACGGCAATGGCACAAGCCCCCAAGTTTTAAAGAGCCTCAAACTCCTCTATCATTGCCGTTTTCCATCTAGTGTCTGCCTTATCAACCTGCCAACAATTAGGAATAGAGGTAATATCAAAAGATGCAATGAATGCTCCATGTGCAGGAAGTATATATGAGTAAGAGACAGAGTGACCAACATCATGGGGATGAGTAATATTAGGGGCAGGAATATAAGGGAGAGGGATAGCATCACCTGAAGGGACTTATGAAGGTGTTCCCGGAGTCGAAGCAGGCGTCCGATCAGTATCATCGACTGTTTTGACACTCAACGGGTTTGTTAGAGGAGTTTATGCACTAAACTCCCTAGCAGTTCCCGTCGCGTGCCCAAAAGCCCCATAGTCATTGATCCAATCTAAAGAACCGGCAGTAGGAAAGGATTTCAGAGCTAGTGAGTCATACATAACTGTAAAACTGAGGCTAAAGCAACGTTACCAGAGAATTCGGATGAGGTGGGTGTATCACTGTCCACCCTCACGCTCTTAAGTTTCCTCAGGAGTACGTCAAAGAATGCTTGGTCCTCCTCAACGGACACAATACCCTCTGTAGTCTCCTCCTCCTCAGCATTCATCATTAAGTTGGTGTGATAGTCTCCTCGTCCACCACCTCTCCTACCTCTACGGCTTCAACCTCTACCTCCAAATCTACCTCTCCCTATAGAATCTCTCTCACGGGACACCCTTGGACATAACTCAATCAAATGGCCAACCGCTCCACTCTGATAGCAACTGTGAGTCTCGCCCTGAGCTTCAGTCACCCATGAACTAGCAGTAGCTAAAGCCTTCGCACCTGACACTATACTTGGTGTGGAGTGTATCATCATCTCACTCTCCCGCCTATATCATAGCAACAATGGCCTCATCCAGTGCTGAAATCTTGGTCTGAGACAATAGAATTGATCTCCTTGAGTGAAAGATCGGATTCAGATCCTTCAAAAATTTTACAGTTCTTCATTTCTCAAAATGTTGTAGCATCTTACACCCTGAGTCAGTACAGCTGGATAAAGGGTCATAGTGATCCATCTCAGCCCACAATTGCTTCAAACAGATTGAATACTTCTGGGTAGATCTCCCCCTGGACCTCGCATCAATATCCAACTGAAGTTGAAACACCCTCATCTGATTTTCAGTACCGGCATAGGTTGTCTTCAAGCTGGTCCACATCTCACTCACCAAGTTAAGTTCATCCACAAGAGAAGCAAATGAGGCAGTCATCGAGTTCAAAAAACAAATATAAAACTAAGCATGTGTAATTTTCCACTCCTTAGTGGAAGAGATGTCAGTCCTCGACTCATATTCTCTCAGGTATTCGTTAAGGCTCCTCCCTATTAAGATAGTCTCAATCCTACGTGATCAGCTATGATATGTAGCCGATCCATCAAGTTTGAAATCGGAAGATCAAGCTTGATCTAGGCGAGCAGATACAACAGTCGAGGTTGAAGTAGTTGCTCCTTGTATGAGCCCAACCACGGCTCTGAGCACCTCAGGATTGAGTTTCCCAAAACCTTCAATCCCTTTTTAACAACACTATCATCCATCCCAGTCATCTCATACACAGTAGCTCCAACTACAATCAATCACAGCAACAATCCACAATTCATATAGTATGATCCTCTACTCTCCAACATATCCACACATCTCAACACTCAGTCATCCACATTCAATATCCAAAACTCCACACAATGCCTAATTGGATCCCCAAGTTTAGGCAGATATCATCACTCCAATCAAAAAATCCACCGTATGCATCAAAACACCAATATACATCAAACAACACTGAATCAACAAAAACCGATATAACAAATGCAAAGAACTACCAGAGACAGACACACTGATTTTTTTCGTTGGCGGCGCATGGTGGTTTGACGATGGCACATGGAGCAACGACTAGCCATGGGAAGCTCTTGTCGTGTTGATTTTGGCGGCTGGTGGTCGTCGCAAAAGGCGTCGATGAACACGCCGACTGGAGGGGCAACGACGTGTGTCAAATTTTGATCTTTCTGGCACTGAAATGCACCACGGACGGCAATGAACAACCAAAAACACGTTGAATGGAAGGTGGGCAATGATGGGCTACAGTTTCCATAGGTTTCAGCGACTAATTTGGCAAATTTTTAGGCAAATTCTGGTGAATTTCTGGCGACGGTTTTTTCATGCGAATTAGGGTTTGAAGATTTCTTAACCTCGCTCCAATACCAAATTGTAATTCAATAATGGTAAACTTTTTTATTGGATAAAAGCCCTTAGGATTAAATAGGTATAAAGTTCTTGAATTAAAATTTATCCGCTAATCTTTAACATAAATGCGTAAATACCAACATGAACATATGAGGATGCTGGGAAGGGTAAGCCATCCCAAATTGCTCCCCATTGTGGGATTCTATTATAGGAAAGAGGAGAAACCTTTAATTACTAATTATGCAGAGAAGTTCAGCTTGGCATTTCATCCTCATGGTACACTTCCTGAACTAAACTATATCTATCACATATTATTATTCATTCAATATCTTCATTGCAGTACCAAGGCAACTCTTCACTCATTTGGAAGGTAAAAGGTCTCGAGATTGTCCCGATTGGCCAACCTGGCTGAACATCGTGAAAAGAGTATCCAAAGTCCTACTACACCTCTATAATGGGCTTCCGAGCATAACTAATCCCCATGAGCACCTTAAATCATCCAACGTTCTCCTCGACGGATCCCACACCGCCCTCCTCACTGACTATAGTCTAGTCCCTGTGGTCAATCAGGAGCCCACCATGGAAAATATGATCTCCTACAAGTCCCCTGAGTACAAGCACGACAAGCGGATCAGCAAGAAAACTGACGTGTGGAGCCTCAGAATCCTGATCCTGGAAATCCTAATGGCCAAGTTTCATTCCAATTTCTTGCAGCAGGTCCAACGTAACGATGCAAACATGGCAACATGGGTGGAGTCTGTCGTGCGAAACAACAACAATGATGATTTTTTCAATTCAGACATGGGGATGGTGGAGAATTGTGAGGGTGAGATGATGAAACTCCTGAAAATAGGATTGAGTTGCTGACAGGATGATGTGAACTCAAGGCCCACCATCCAAGAGGCAGTGGAAAGGATCAAAGAGGTCAAGGAATAACAAGTTTAAGGATGTCTGAACTGAAAGTGAAGATGGTTAAAAAGATGTATCTTCCAATGGCGCTTACAGTTGATGTATGGATTGATGAAGTCAACTTAGTTGTAGAAATCGATCCTTTCTTCTCCTCTCGGTATTAAGGTGGTCGTTTGAACTTAATTTTTGTCTTTTTTTTTATTTGTCCTCTTTTCTTTTGGGGTTGCGTAACAAGACAATGGTTTTGGTAGAAAAGTTTAATTACCAGAAAGGGTGCGATTAATAGCGAGATTAGAATAATCCCGACCTTTTGATAATTCTAGCATTCCAGCAGGATTTGAAAACACACAATGCGTTTGGTATACACTTCTGGTGATGTTTCTCGGATTATTGGAAAAAGTTGAGACAAATTTGGGAAAACAATTTATAATGGACCAAATAGGCTTGTTCATGGATGAAAATATGACAACGATCCGTTAAGCGTCTAGTCTTTGCATTTTTTCTATCAACTAATGAAACTATTACATGTGAGGATGTGCAAGCATAGATGCACATGAATTTGAAGGAATTTGATACTGAGTGCTCATGTGGCAGCGAGCAGTATAAGGTTTGTAGGAGAAAGTAGAAGAAACATTTTATCTCCATTAAACTGCCATACTCTTCTTCACCATACACGTTTGCTTTATATTAGCTTACAAGGTAATTGTAATTTGAAAATGGTAACTAGAAGATTGTATGCTAATTTCCTTGATTTCTTTGATTTGCATCTCCATGATTTATGGCTTTTGCTTTAATAGTTGCTGCCAATTTGTACTCATTTTATGGTACCATAAATAAGTCATGAGTCCATCCTAAAATAGCTATGGAAAGATTAGCTGGTGCATCCTTGGAAATATTATATGTTGTAACCTTGTGATCACCTTGTTAGTCAACACCTACCCACCCACCCCGCAAGCTGAGCGAGGGATTAAATACCACGTGAAGCTTGGATCGCAAGAACTCAAAAAATCTCTCGAGAAAGACTCTTTGTAAATAGATAAGCAATCTGAAGTTCAGAAGGAACAAACTGAGTAGTAAGGATACACGCACAGACTTGCTCACGGATAAAATGGTAATCAAGTTCAACACAATTTGTGCTAAAAAATATAGCGCTCTTGTTGTCACAGAGAAGCACAGGAGAATGAGTCAAATGGACACCAAGATCATGGAGTAAATGACAAAGCCAGAGAACCTCAACAGCAATAGTAGCAAGAGCACGATATTCTGACTCACAACTAGAACGAGAGACGGTGGGTTGCTTGTTGGCACTCCATGAAATAAGATTAGAACCAAGAAATATAGCATATCCAGAGGTAGAGCGTCGAGTATCGGGGCATCCTCCTCAGTCAACGTTAGGATAAGCAATAATAGAACCAGAACCTGACGAGGCGGTGAAGCAAAAACCCATATTGAGAGTACAACGAACATATCTTAAAATATGCTTGACAGCCTGAAAATGAATTTCAGTAGGAGCATGAATATATTGACTGACAAAATTCACTGCATAGGTGAGATCAAGGCGAGTAATAGTTAAGTATTGTAATGCACTAACGAGAGATTGATACATGGTTGGATCAATGAGAGAATATCCGTCAGAAGATAAATACTGTGATACAATCATGGGTGTACTAACAGACTTACTATCCAAAAGTTGTGCACGAGCATATTTTAACTGGCTGAGAAAAAGACCATAGTCTGTAGGAGTAGCTTTGATCCCAAGAATGTAGGTGAGAGCGCCAAGATCCGTGAGAGCAAACTCGGCATGCATACTAGTAATAAGTTGATCAAGAAGAGAAGAATTGATGCCTGTAATAATGATGTCATCCACATATAGAAGAAGATAAATTATATATTTGTCGCGAGTAAAGATAAAGAAATAGGTATCAGCTTGACTACAAGTAAATCCAAGGGGGGCAAGAAAGGCACTGAAACGATCAAACCAGGCTCAAAGAGCTTGCTTAAGACCGTAAAGGGCCTTTTTGAGGTGACAAACATAGTTAGGATACAATGGATTGATGTAGCCTAGAGGTTGTTCCATGTATACATTCAATTAAATACCCATTCAAGAAGGCATTTTTTGATATCTAACTGGCGGAGGAACCAATCACGAGAAACAGCAATAGCGATAACAGTGCGAACAGTTGTAACTTTCACCATAGGACTGAAAGTATCAAAGTAGACTTGGAATTTACGTGAAACCACGAGCAACAAGATGAGCTTTAAGACGTTCAATAGAGCTATCTGAGGATATTTGGTGCGAAAAAACCATTTAGATCCAACAATGTTAACACCAGAACGTCGGGGAACAAGTTTCCATGTCTGATTCTTGTGAAGAGCAGCAACCTCTTCATCCATAGCATCAATCCAAGCAGGGTTTTTTGCGGCTGACTGAAACCCACGAGGCTTAGTAGAGGCTAAAAGAGCTGAGAGAAATTTAGTAAGAATCATATCTGGAACAACACGAGACCAAAAAACACCAGCCTTGGAGCGAGTGACCATCGGATGGGAAGTAGTCGGGGATGAAGATGTGGGAGGAGGTTCAGGTAAGGATGGAGGGTTAGAAGGAGAGGGAGGTGTATTGGAGGTTAAGGAATTAGATGAGAGGGATGGTGAAGGTAAGCTAGTAGACTGAGCAGATGATGTAGTGAAGTGTTGAGCTGGACGTATGGTGCAGGGAGTAATAGTGTGGTTGTTTGGAATTGGAGAATTTTGGGTAGAGTCAGGAATATAAAATGGATTAATAAAGAATGAAATGTCAATGTTTGACAGATTGGGAAGTGGTGTAATGCTATGAAATAGGAAACAAGTTTGATCAAACCGAGCATGACGAGTAATATAAGTACGAGATGTGGTGAGATCAAGACAACAAAATCCTTTATGTGAAGTACTGTAACCCATGAAGACGCTGGAAAGACTTCTAGGGGATAACTTATACGAGGCATAGTCCTGTAAGCAGGGAAAAACACGACAACCAAATGGATAAAAATGAGCATGATTTGGAGAAGAGCCATAGAGCAATGTAATAGGGGATTTACCTGAGAACAATGTTGGTGTCAACCGGTTGATAGTGTAAGATACTGTACTGAACGCATCATCCCAGTAGGTGAGAGGAGTATGGGAATGGAAAAGAAGGGTAAGGCCCATTTCTATAATATGACGATGTTTTCTTTCTGCATGACCATTTTGGGCCGGTGTATAAGGACGTGATATTCGATGATGAATACCATGGCATGAAAGATGATTTTGAAAGCGATGATTTATGAATTCAGTGCCACCATCACTTTGAAATATTTTGATGGGCCTAGAGAGTTGTTTTTCACAAAGGCATGATAGTGAAGAAATATATCAAAAAATTGGATTTGTGTTTAAGAGGGTAAAACCATGTGAAACGGGAATAATCATCCACAAAAATAGCATAATAACGATATCCTATTTTTTTTATAATAGTGGAGATGGACCCCAAAGATTACAATGAATCATATCAAGAGGCTGAGATGCCTTTTTATCATTTGTAGCAAAATATAAATGATGACTTTTAGCCATTTGACAAGAAGTGCAAATACCAGAAGTTTTAAGTGAAGAAACGGAAATATGTCTTTGATTGCTTAATAAAGACAGTACAATGAAAGAAGGATGATCGAGCCTAGCATGCCAGGAATCAAAGGAGCGGTGTAAATTGCAAGCTCTTATGATTGAAGCAAAGGCTGGGATGCTACGCTCGAGTACATATAAACCTCCATCATGTCGGCCAGTGGCCACCACCTATCCCGTGTGACGATTCTGAATGAGAAAACATTTATCAATGAATGTAATAGCTATGAAGAAATCTGATGTTAGTTTGCTGATGGATAGTAAATTTTTGGTGAGGTTAGGAACAACTAGAACATCTAATAATGGAAGAGATAAAGCAAAAGAGACAGTACCAATGTGGGTAATAGGTAAAGGAGCCCCATTTCCAACAATAACACATGCCTTATCAGTATAAGGGTTTGCTTGATCGAGAAGTCACTGAGGATGTCATATGTTCAGAGGCACCATAATCCATATACCAGTCTGATGATGGGGAAGGCTAAGGTGGAACAGATGATCCAGCAGGAAGAGGTGGTAGTCCGGTGATAGCACTGATAGGTGGAGTACCTGTGAAAGATGATCCGGTAAACCACATTGAGTATGCTGGAGCAACAAACATGGTAGCAGCATGAGCAAAGGGTAAATAACACGGTACACCCGAATTATTTTGAGGCACTCCAGATATGGGATGTCCATCAATTTGTCCAGAAAATTGTTGCAGCCCACCAAAATATTGTTGTGGCCCAAATTTTGAATATGTAGCCCACCAGAAAAGGGCTGCCCACCAGACTAAATTTCAGCCCACTTGGAATGCTACTGGGAACTTGTTGAATGAGACTTGAGCCAAAAATTTGAGTTGATCCACCAGGAGCATAAATCGGCCCATTCCAAAAATGTGATGAAGGATCTGTGCCCGAGAACTCGCTCTGGAAATATTGTTGCATGAATTTCCCAAGCGTCAGGAAGGTTGGATGGTAATTTCCTTGATTTGTGTGCTAATTTCCTTGATTTGTGCTCCATGATTTATGCTAATTTCCTTGATTTGTGCTCCATGATTTATGTCTTTTGCTTTCATAGTTGCTGCTGATTTGTGCTCATTGGATGGTACCATAAATAAGTCATGAGACCATCCTAAAATAGCTTTGGAAAGATTAGCTGGTGCATCCTTTTGATCATCTTGATAGTCAACAGGAAGGCACATGGAGGAGCTCTCAAGCAATGAATGCAAGAGGTTCAGGCGGCAAGGGCATGCGTTCAAATTTGCCATCAAGCAAATCATCAATAGATATGATATCCAGAGTTTATTTTCTCGAGTGTGTTTTCTCTGGTTGACGAGATCTTGTACCTATCTAACTAGTTCAAAATTGAGATACTAACAGGTACAACCGAAGTCTTTGATGGTGAGAATTTTTTCCAAAAAGGATTTCAGTCTGGCAGGAGTCACTTGTTAGGATTACATCGTCAACATACATCAGAACAGAGAAGGAAGAGATGGGTGTTACTCACGCAAATAGACAACTGCCATGGCCTAGCTAACTGTAGCCAACTCCCAGCAACTATTTAGTCTATTAATGTACCATTGGAGCGATGCTTTCTTTAAGCCACAGAAGGAACGTTGAAGTTTGAAACTGTCCCAGGAAAGCTTCCTTATAGCCTGGAGGAACAGTCATATAAACCTCCTCGAAACCATGGTGGAATACATTATTAATGTCAAATTGTAACAATCTTTTCCACTGGTGAGAAGTCATCAAAAGTAGCAACACCTTCGACTTAATGCTGGGAATAATACTCGTAATATATTAACGTCGACTGGATTCATATGTTGGAAACGTGTCAATGATGGAAAAAAATGTCCGTTGCTCATACATGTTGGAGAGAAAAAAAATTCATGTCATAGCAATATTGTGGATAAAATGACTGATCTTGAGGATACAAATCATCATATTGGCGAGTTTTGGAACCACTGAATTGAGATCAAAAGTGAAATGAAAGAGACGTTTGAAGCTTATGGCTACAATTGAAAGCTTCTAATTTAGAGGACACTGTAAATCCTCTTCTTCCAATAATCAAGGTAGTTTTATTGAGTTAATTAAATTATTGCGAACAATGAACGGTGAATTGGATGTTGTTGTTGCGAAATCTAATTTGAATGCCACATATGTTTCACCTATGATTCAAAAAGATATTTTGCATATTTTTACTGAAAGAGTAAGTAGGGGTGCAATGGTTGACGACTCTGTTTAATGTTATCCTAAAAACGGGAAGGATGCCAGAGGAATGGAGAAATAGTGTAATAGTGTCGCTCTATAAGACTAAGGGGAATGTGCAACAATGTAGTAATTATCGGGGTATTAAGCTCTTAAGTCACACTATGAATTGTTGGAGAGAGTTATTGAACGAAGATTGCGGAGAGAAGTACAAGTGACGGAGAACCAATTTGGTTTTATGCTTGGAACGTCAATAATGGAAGCAATCCATCTCCTCAGACTATTGATGGAGAAATACCCAGAATGCAAGCAGAGTCTCGATGTGGTCTTTATAGACATAGAGAAGGCGTATGATACTATACCGAGGGAAGTTATTAGGGAATGTTTAGCAACCAAGAAGGTCCCGTGGATGTATGTGAGGGCTATAAAAGATATG
>JAOWBN010178281.1:0-17483 GCA_028565015.1 Pinguicula moranensis
ATGATTGGTTGATTTTAAGTAGGACAACTTCAGAGTGGTTGTGGAATTGGTCCTGCATAGCGTCAATGATTTTTTCCAGAAGGCTTGGCGGCAAGTCGGCCGAGTCAGATCCTTCAAAGGAAGATGAGTTCGTGTTTTTTTGCCGGAAAGGTCAGATGCATAGGGTGTTTTTTTCCGGTTGGTCAGATGGTTTTCGATTATTGTGGAGTTGCAAATTCCTCATAAAAAAAGGTTGGTGGGAACGGAAGTGGGTGGGTGGATCGTAGTGGCTCCAATACCACTTGTAGCAGAGAGCTTAGGAATAGGCAAGTAAGCTCTATTATACGGTTGCCGGATAACAACGAATCGGGAGGAAAGAGAGATACAGAGAGGAGGGCAGAAAAATAGATGAGAGAAACAGAATTCTTCTTCAACGTTTTTAATTGAAAGGAAAACAACGTATTTAAAGAAATCAAAAGTGCCACGTAATTGCGCACAAAAGCACGATCAGAGTACGACTCCCAAACTTAAAACACGATAACATAAGCGAAGACTGAGTAAAGTGCTGAATTAAAACACTAAAAGACCCCTTCCATTAGTGCCACTACTAGCCACGTGTCTTGTTGTCACTTGTTCTTTGCATTTGGGTTGGATTGATTCTGATATGAATCCTTGTCAAACTTGTGACAAGACTCCACAATCATTTTGATACTTTAAGAAAAGACAAGGATGAATTTGTTGTTTCTTACGCCTAAAAAATACCTTGTGTCCAACCAACGAAAGTCAAGATTTTTGTAGGGACAAAGATGCCACAAACGATCCCCTGAAAGTATTGAATTACTAATCAAAAATTGAATGATAAGTCCAAAAAGAACACGATGCCACTTAACTCAAAAAAAGAAAAGATAAATCGAAGAAGGTTTAAAACTAAAAGAGAATACTAATCTCATAAAACTCAATTCAAAATTTGTGTGTCCAATACAAAGGATGTTAAGGCCTTTATATAGGCTTAACTAATCCTATAATTTGAATAAAATTCGTGCAAAATTAATAAGGGAGTTTTAAAGTAACTAGGAAACTAATTAATGATAAAAATTGGACCAAAAACATATCCTAGGCTAAGAAAGAAGTAAGGCCACGTGTTTTGTGGCCTCCTTAGGAGTCTTGCTCTTGTAAGGAAGCTTCTTCAATGGACAAAGGAGTTTTGGTTGTGATGGAAACACCTTTCCTTAGGTAAAGACACAAAATCCCTAAATTGTAGGAGCTTTTCTTTTATCCAATTTTCTCTTTCCTCTTTCTCTTTCTTCCACGTTTTTAGCTCTTTACCCATGATGGATTGGGCCTTGGACTTCTCCTCTTGGGCTAGACATTGAACCTTAATGGGTCGGGTCTTCTCAATTAGGGCATGGGGCCCATTTGATATTTTTGGGCCGTGGGGTTCAAAAATTCCAAATATTATAATTTTAGCCCACATTTTCTTGAGCTTTCCATTCAGTGCCTCCTTGAATTTCTTAACCCTTGTCCTTGCATTAGTCCCGTTTGGAATAATTAGTGGACCATGTTATTTGGCGGGCTCATAGCCTTCTCGAGTTTATTTTCACCTTCAATGGACATCATGGGCTCGTCCTCTCCATCCTTGGGGTCATGTCCCCTTTTCTTGGGCTTGGGTGCAACTTGGATTGTATCAGATCCGCAGTTCATAGTAATCACAAAACCGGCCTACGAGAAGTAGCATTCGAGAATAGTTTATTAGTCACTACAATAATAGTTGGCCGCAGTCTATTGCTAAAATTATAAGATAATAATTTTTGAAAAAATACCCTTGGTCCCTTTTAATATATAAATTAACAATTCAACGTCCATGTATATTTATATACATGTGATTTAAAGTTACGTAAGAACTTTTAAAATATTATTTTGATGTTACTTGTTTTAATTATAATATTCCTATGATATGGGCCCGAGCACAGCTCGCCGCTAAATCATGGGCTGGTATGGCAAATTTTCTCAACTAACATCTTTATATATTGATATTTTATTAATTAACATATACATTAATAGAGCTTATAAAAAAATACATTAATAGATTATTTGTTGATAAAATAATATATTGAGACTATGTTTAAGGTCACCTTATCAGGTGATTTTATCTTATTTGACCATAATAAGGCAGTGCGACCAAATAAGGATGCTTCGCAACACCCACCTTTTATTTTATAAAATGACTGAAAAATAATTTTTTTTCAAAAATCTTATTAAAAAAATAAGTTATCTTATAAGTCTCCAGTTACTTTCTCAGTTTTAATCATATTATCAGTTTTCAACAGCCTTATGAGTTTGATTGCTAAACCAAGCCTAAATAACAATTTTCATGGTCCCAACATTATTTTTAAAAAAATTATTGGTAACTTTTTTAGTTTATTATAAATGATTTGCACAAATTTGTGCTTACAAAATGAGGCCCTTGTGTTAACCAAATTCCCTCTTTAAAGGCTATATACAAAACCAAGTGCACTATTTCAGAACTCAAAACAAAATACAAAACATTATGTCGGAACCAGTCTCCAAGAGTTAAGCCTCGAGGCGTGTTTTCATATGTCGTAATCCAGAACCAACAACAAGACTCATCAATAAGTTTATCAGTGTTAACATCTTCCTGCCTAAACCTAATGGCATTAAGGGCCTTCCACAAATGTCATACTACAATGCCACATTGACTTCCAAGTTCCTATCCGATCTATGTTGCGAATGATGCCCATATATGCTTGAAAATGTTGTAACCACATATTCTACCTGACCTACACTAATCCAAACCAATTGTAGATACTCGACCAAGTTGAGTACGCATAAGGGCCGAACATTATTAATCCTACGTAGTGGTATCCCATCCACATTGATTTTCTTTTAAGCGGGATGACGATTTTGAAAAGCCAAACTGCATCGCATATTTACAAAAAATGTGCGATGTGGGCCTAGCCCATTTTTGTAAATGGGCCCGCCCGCCCAGTACGCTACGAAAATTGGGATTGTAGGGTTTTGTCGTATAACCTGTAGAACCTTTTATTGGTTCGGAACAAAGTGATATCTATCCCTCAAAATAAAGTGATAGTATAGTATAAGCAAGCCAAGGAACATACAGAAATCCATCGAACTCAATAAATTTTGCAACAAAATCAACTTTTGGATCAAAAATCAAGAAAAACCTTAATTTCATAGAACCAAAATCGAAAACACTAACAAAATCTATTAAAATATCGAATGCTTACCTTTTCCAACAAGACGTTGGACAACATGCACTACGGCAATGGATGAATTTGTCGGGGTTGAGGAGATAGGAACGATGGCCACGGGATCAAAGAGAAAGAAACTTTCATTGAAGGTGAAGCAGCAGAGAGAGAAAAGTCATTTTTCAAAAATGAATGAAATTGAAAACAAAGTCTCAATCTTGACTCTTGAAGTCAAATTGAATATGCAAGCGGCAAGTTAGTCGCAACTCTCAAAGTCGAATTGAAGGAAGTCACGAATCTCACAACTCTCGAAGTCGAATTAAGGGGGTATTTTGCGCAGACCCTATTATGCTTATAATTGGATTATAGTAACTTTTTTTGAAAAAATGAAGAGTTATTTTTTGAAAAAAGGTGATTATAATTGGATTATAATTTTAAGAATGCTGCACAAAACAGGGGCTAAATATGCAAGCGACAAGTAATGAAAATCGTGTTTAATTTTTTCATTAAACAGGCGAGTGGGCCAACCAGTGGGATCAAAATTTGAGTGTCAGTAGACACGCCATTGTTCATTAAAATGTGGGTGGGTTAGGCCCGTTTCACTATTTTTCACGAGCGAACTTGGTCTGGCCTATTTGTGTACCTCTCTATATCGCGTTTCAATGATGATTTTAGTTTTAGTGTATATCATTGCTGCATTAATGTTGATCTTTAAGTTTAATCAAGAGCGTGATTCAATGATGATTTTTTATACGTAGAGATGGATAATTTTGGTAATTGCAATTTTATAGAAAATAAATTCAACCGTAATCTTGCTACCAAACCCTCAATCCATCCTATCCCATCATTTAACAATATGCAGTAGGTGAAATTGGCCATTATTATCATTAGAATCTTGGTAAATTGGCAATAAATTTATTCTTTATCTACCCAGAAGCATAACCAGGAATGCAAAAGGGTTCGTTTGGTGCGTGGATAAAAGTTATTCGCCTTCGTGGATAACTTTTGGTTATCACCGGGTTTGTGATTTTGGCCACTGTTTGGTAGTGCACACACGGGACAACTACTTATATGAATCGCTTGTTTGGTATCATAGTCTGGGACGGCAGATTCTCTTCAAATAGTTTTTTTTTTATAAGACAAATTTCATAAGGTGAAAAATAAAATATTTCAACTTTCTTATCATAGATGAGAAAGTATAATGCAAAAAAAAAATAAAAAAATAATAATAAAAATAAAAGGAAATACAGTTCAAATAGGTTACCGCGACAGTATTTTACTAAAATACCCTCATAAGTCAGGTATAAAAATAGAGATTTTTTTGAATGAACCCTCATTTCATCTTCTCGGTCGCTTGAAACCCTCATTTCGACTTCTCCGTTGCAATAGAAATCGCGATGAAGATTTTGTCGTCCACCGTGCCACGCCATCGCCTCGTGAAGATTTTGTTAATTCCTTGTTACATTCTATCAAACAACAAAAACCAAATTCCTTACAGAAGCTAATATCTGTTGGACCTAAAAGAACAACAACACAACACAATGTACCCAGTATATTCCCAACTAAGTTGGGGTCTGGGGCGTCAGATGTATGCGGCCTTACCCTTGTAATTATACAAAGAAGTTGTTTCCGTCGCGACCCAATATGCATTGCGTCATTTGATATATTGAGCTCCGGCAATTTCTCTAAATAGAAACACTGAAATTTAATAGTCATTTTGCTCTAGTCCATTATTAGCACAAAGCTAAAAGAATTATCAATTATGACTCTTCCAACTCTATTTGCAATGGACAAACCTAAGAGATCTCGACTCAAATCAATAACCTCTCATCTATCTTTGAAATGTACCCTTCAATCTTCCAAACCACCCACCGCGAAAGAAGAAGCCATTCTCCCGTCAAAGAAGCATACAAGAAGATAATGGAAGGCAGCTCAAATTTGTTCAGCCAAGAAAAAGCACACTCTCAACTAACTTGTAGATGCGTCAATCCCCCCACAAGAACAAAAACAGCAAGATACTACGAACACCAGCACGCATAAAAACTCATTTTGAACGAGACTCCTTCCTACTTAGCTTTTTTTGTAACTCTGCCCGAGCCGCTTTTGAGCCAAGTGGGACAAAAGGAACTCTTACTATTCTCGTAACTGGTGCTGCTCTTATAGAGGAAGAA
Source organism: Pinguicula moranensis (assembly GCA_028565015.1). Lineage (NCBI taxonomy): Eukaryota > Viridiplantae > Streptophyta > Magnoliopsida > Lamiales > Lentibulariaceae > Pinguicula > Pinguicula moranensis. The sequence goes on from JAOWBN010178281.1 coordinate 5,378, forward strand.
GTAGCTATGATTGTCAGGCTATAGGACTCTTTTTTCCCCTAAGTGACTGTTGCGGGGACTTGATCGAACGAGTGCTAGCTGCCTCCACTTATAGGCAAGCTCACAAGAAGATATTAAACAACAGCTGGCTAGAGATTGGGGAAAATCTGTGGTATGAAAATTGGGAGGGACAGAAAACAGGGGCTATTGAAATTGCATCAAATTGACCTCTGAAAATGAAATAAATCCCAACGGGTAATTTAAGAACCCAAAGCCAAAGCTCTCCATAAGGGGTGGCCAGCAAGTTCATGACATTGCTTGAGCCTCCCCATTTGTCGTCCAGGGATTTAGGTGTGTTGAAATCACCCAAGCCAAAACTTCTCTGTGGTCAAGTTTAAGCAAACCTCTGAACAACCCAGAATTGCCCGGAAAGCTCAAGAAACTTGAGCAACACAGATTCCAAGTAGAAATTTCTGTCATTGAAAAGGCTCGAAGATAAAGATTGTGATATTGTGGCCAGATCCTGCGTCACAAAGAAGGAGATGGGAATGAAAAATAATGTTTGAATTTATGTATTTATTGGTGATTATCTCATAAATTTGATGAAAAGTAACGACAAACTAATGGTTGATAAAACAAACCCTCCATCATAGCGGGTTTAAAAATCGGAGTTGTCAGTCCATTAACCCTGTCCAAGCCTTTATCTGACAGGTAGAGCCGCAGAGAATAATGTTTGTAATTGTACCTAACAATGGGTAAAGGATAACACCAAGCAAAACCACTTTATTGGGCTTATAACAAGGTAGCAAATGAACCCAAAAAGGTTGGGGCGAATACAATTTTATTTTAAAAACAATTATGTTTTAAAAAATTAAGACAGGGTTGGGAATTAATCCCAGCTCCATTCCTGTTTATATGTAGAAATGTTTAAAACTAAAGTGATCAGTTCGCATTGAATGTTGATTGTTTGAAGTGAGAACAGGCTTTGGGTTGCTTGCCGTTGTCGACTTTATGTTGCCATACGTGTTTGTAATGTTCGGATAAAGGGCTAGGAATTTTTTTTTATGGGGGCTATTTGTGTATTAAATGATACGCAATAATTCTTAGTTTTTAATTCCACATTGTAACAAGCAACCCCATAAAAATCCCAACACTTGTCAACTAAAATAAATCACTATTTCGATTAGGAGTTTTTCCTTATACAGTTTGTCTAGTTTATGGGATAAAATGACTATTATAGGGGGTCGTTAGCCCATGACCCAAGGGATTACTCGGGATGTCACCTCAGGTGGTCCTGGATACCATTAGTTACCAAATAAAAAAATGACTATTATAGAATAATAAGACTAACTTAAACAATGTCCTCCATACTATTGGTATATATTATTATCACATCATATGATACATTAAATTACTCTCACCAGAATTTCCTCTCACTAAAGTTTGCCAAACTAACAATAACAATGTCCATAGCGACGGTCATTATAAATTTGGTCCCACAATTTATTTTAGTTTATTATTTTTGTTATTCCATTATATATATAAAAAATTATTTATATTATCATGATAAAAACGACAATCTATATTAGGGTTATGTAATGTTTGTGTAATATATTAAAATGCTACATAATATGTATAAAAGCAACGTCGCATTAAATTAATTGTGCAAATATTCCTTTTTAGGATTTGTGTAATATATAAATTAGGATCTATTGTATTATTTAGGTAATATTTATGTAGTATTTTTAGGGTTGTAGTAATGTGACTTATCATCTTAAATATTAGGATAGACTTCTATGACCGAATCCAACTCTCCAACCCGGAACCAATCTGCCTCAATGATAATGATAATGGGCTACTTACTATGCCATTCACCGAAGAAGAAATTAGAAGAACGGTTTGGTCTTGTGCTTCAAACAAAAGCCCGTGACCATATGATTTTAATTTCTACTTCATCAAATGCCATTGGGAAATAATGAAGAATGGGGTCATAGCCTTTATCCAACAATTTTATGAAAAAAAGTCAGTTGATACAAGACATCAATTTCACACATTATGCTAACGCCATAAAATTCCAATCCGAAGAGAATTGAGTACTATAGACCAATCTTGCTGGGAATGCGCCTATAAAATCCGGGAAAAATAATACTCGTACTATCGTTCGCAAAAGATGAATAGTAAACCCTCCGATAAACAGTGAAATTGTTCGCAACACGATCATCTTCTCCTATTAATACCATCTCATACTTCCATCACTATAGACACTCGTCATCCCTGTACTCATCTTCTTCCCGGGGCTACTTTGGGCGTCCGGGAAGGCCAGATTCCACCTCTGTCAGAGTAAAAATTACTAGTTCAACGACATCCTTCTACCATTCTTGTCTAAGTATTCTTCTACCTAGCGATATCTCATCATACAGGGAAACTTTCACTGAAACAGAATGACCTGGATAGTACCATCACAACAGCAATGTAAGATGAGAAAGGCTTCTGTTCGACTTGCCCAAAAATATTATCAGCTGTTACAAACACGTTACCAATCTCAACAACGACGTAATCCTTCTTAGAGTCATCAACAAGCTGCCAGCAGATCATATGCTCGAGTGCTACAACCTTCTGTAACAGATAAATAGCCACTCACCTATGGTAACAAAAACTCCTATAAGACAACCATCTTTATCACAATTTTTTCCCACAATTGCCCATATGAACAACTACTTTGTCAGTTTCATACTTTGGGAAAAGGTTGGTGCCCTCAGACTTGCATGCAAATTAGGGAAGCATAGGCAGTCATTTGGTTTTGTGGAATATATTGAGGTCCTTCATGCTGATACTCTGGAGGCTAAACTTAATGGCTTGTTTATTGGCAGATACAGATTGAGGCTAACCAACCTAAATACAGTCAGAAGAAGATGGTTCAACCGATCTCACACTCAAAGCTGGAAAACATTAGAGTGGCGTTCAACAACCCTCAAAAGGGACAATCCTCAGCTGCTACTCCTTCTCCCATGGTTTTCCAACCACAAAAACCTAAGGCAGAGATATCAAAACTATCAATCTCTAAAACCTTGCCTTCAAAGTTAGCAGCAAACATTCAATATGTTTGTAAAATAGTTAGTTCTAAACAGAACTATGAATGGTTTCAGCTAGCTCAGGTGGGGAAACTGAAAAACAAGAACAACCTTGCTGCATTCCAACTTGAATTGAGGAGATTGGGCTTCATTGGAATTAATGTGAGTTATATAGGCATGGGCAAGGTACTTATCTGGAGTGAAAACTCAAACAATGTGGTCCTCTGCGAAAAGCTAATAAGTCTTGTTTATTGAGTTGGTTAGAAACTATCCCAGCTCTTTGGGATCGCAATCTGCATAATATAACAGACACCAGGCTGGCTTGGGTTAGAATTTCCGGCATTCCGCTTAATGGCTGGGAGGAAAAGGTGATATGGGAAATTGGGGGAATCTTGGGATCCACGGTTTGTATTGATGAGGCTGCCATTAATCGTTCTTTTCTAGATGCAACTTTGTTATTGATTGAAATCAACTCTTCGGTAACTCTCCCTTCTAGTATAAAAGTTATTATAGATGACTGTTTATACATTCTATATGTTCATGAAGTGCAGGATACTCAATCATCACCTAAAACATGGGAACCTAATACATCATTCACTAGTGACTTATCTAGTGAGTATATGGAAGACGATGTTGCTATATCTGAACAGTCTACACCAGAAGAAGATGCTCTGCCTATAATACCTCTCTATGCAAATGAAGAACTGGATCCATATATAGTAGAGCCTCCCTTATTTATTGAAGAAATAACTACTGGAAATCTGCAAGCTACTGTCTGGTCCCCATCAAAAATTGAATGGTGGCCTCTGATTGCCTCTTCAACACTTTCATCTGATATCAATAAGGGAATTATAACCGAAGGTCAAGGAGCAAAGCAGGATCAAATGATAGATCATGTATTATCCTCAGACAACTTTGCTGCTAATATAGACACTCAAATTTATTCAACATCTGGGAGTACACAACTACTAGACTCATTAGGCATATTCCCACAGTTGGGACAGAGCATAGAAAAGCATAAAGGCAGAAGACCTGTTCGCCATGCAAGTTCTACAACTCAGGGACCCCAGACAAGGAGTAAGGCTCGTAAGGCAAAAGAATCTCAAGTAAACTGTCAGGCTGATCACACTACTTTGAGTGTCTGGATTGATCAGCAAACTCCCAGAAGCCAGGGACTATCACAACCACCTGAAGAAGATATGGAACGGAAAGATTTTGAGGTGAATAAGCTTATGGAGCTTGGTGGTGCTATAAGAATTGATTATGGTGATTATCCCTCTGTGGCTCAAGATAAATTAAAGAGTATCAACTCTAAGAGTAGAGCCTCAAAACAGAAAAATGCATTAGATGGGAAACTTAAACATAGGTACCCCTCTTTTAATGAAGATAGTAACTTATAATATAAGAGTATTAGGGGGATATGGTAGAAAGAGAAGACTAAGAAGCCATTCAACAGCAGCAATGGACTTTCTAAGCATTTAAGAGAGAAAACTGGATTTGGTGGATCACAGGTTATGTCAAAACCTATGGTACAATGAGGAATTTGACTGGGTATATAGTGGATCTCAGGGACAATCTGGTCGTCTATTATGCATTTGGAACAACAGATTGTTTAAAAAGCTTGGATTGTGGTCAGGAAGAGGAGTTTTGGGAGGGACTGGACAGTGGGGAAACAAGGTTATAATCAGTCATATGATTAATATCTACTGGCCTTCTGATCTAACTCAGAAAGAACAACAATGGAGGGAACTAAGTGAAATGATGGCTGGCAGAGAACAAGAGAAATAGTGCCTTATAAGGGATTTTAATGCGGTTTTAAAGAAAAATTAAAGGAAAGGGATATCAAGGGTGGATTACTCAGCTGAGATAGCAACCTTTAATAGATATGTTAATGAGTCCAACTTGTTGGATTTGAGAATGAATAGAAGGAGCTATACTTGGTATATAAACTCACTCAGAAGTATGAGTAAACTAGATAGATTCTTGATCAACGAAACATGGATGGATCCTACTCTTAATTGGATACAAACAGGGTTAGATAAAGAAGATTCATATCACTGTCCGGTATGTCTAACATCTAATGTCCAAAATTTGGGACCAAAGCCATTTAGAGTCTATGATAACTGGCTACATGAAGAAGAATACATAAAATTAGTTGAAGATACATGGGCAACAACTAGATCATAAGTGTATATGAGTCAAAGATTGAAAGCAAAAATCAAGGCCCTAAAAATTGCTATTAAACGGTGGAATGATACCAATTCTAGAGATTTAGAAGGAAGCAGGAAAAGGCTACTGGCCATCATAAAAGCTAAGGAAATACAAGCTAAAATTGGAGAGCAGTCTGTCATTTCTGAGATGCCGGATTTGAAAGAACAACTGCTTACTATCACAAAGTAGATTGATAGAGCATCTTACCAAAGATCAAGAATTCAATGGTTAAAGCAGGGAGATATTAATTCAACATACTTTCATAACGTGGTTAGGAAAAATAGACAGATAAACTCCATCACAGGTTTATGGGAAGGAGAGAATTGGATTGAGGATGTAGTAGGCATCGAAACCTGCCTCAGAAATCACTTCCTAAACAGATACACAGAAGATTTTAAGAGAAGACCAAGACTCCCAGCTAGCATCTTTAAACATCTCAATATGGAAGTTAGTCTCTCATTAATTCAACCATTCAGTGAAAAAGAAATTCTAGAAGACATCAGCTCTTGTGCTTCTGGTAAGAGTCCAGGCCCCGATGGCCTGAACTTTAAATTCATCAAGCATTTCCTCTATTTATTCAAGGAAGATATTACTGCCCTTCTTCAGGAATTTGGCAGAACTAGCAAATTGGTAGCGGGTAGCAATGCAACACACATATCTCTGATGGCCAAGAAGTCTAACCCTATGGCACCAGAAGACTACAAGCCCATCACACTTATAGGATCAATGCCAAAAATTATTTCCAAAACCCTAATCAACAGGCTGAGCAAAATTATGAATGATCTGATATCCGCAAAACTAATGGGATTCATGAAGGGTAGAAAGCTGACTGATGGGGTACTCATTGCTAATGAGGCTGTTGATGACTTCAGAAAGACTAAAAAATCAGGTCTCATCTTTAAGGTTGACTTTGAAAAGGCATTTGATATGGTAAGCTGGGAATATATAAAAATCACGCTGGAACATATTGCATTTCCCCCTGCTTGGGTGGGATGGGTACTGGAATTAGTATCCTCAGGCTCTACTTCTGTGCTAGTAAATGGCAGCCCCTCTTTGGAGTTTATATCCTCACGAGAATTAAGGCAAGGAGACCCTATATCTCCACTATTATTCATGCTGGCAGTTCAGGGCTTATCAGCTATGATAGAAAAGCTTATCAGTATAAATCAGTTTAAGCCCCTGCAAATCGGTTATGGTTGAGCCGTGTTGTCCCATCTACAATTTGCTGATGATACTTTACTTTTTTGGGAGGCCACACGGAGCACGGTTACAACCCTTAAAGCTCTTCTGCAAAATTTTGAGTTAATCTCTGGCCTAAGAGTAAACTTCCACAAAAGCAGTCTCATTGGGGTGAATATGAGGCATGGTTTAGTGCAAGAAATGGCAGCTTACCTGTGTTGTAAAGAAGCAAAACTCCCCTTCAATTACCTAGGCCTGTCTATAGGCAGCAATTATCACATAAAGAGTGCATGGAATGCAGTTTTAGACAAAGTACAAAAGAGATTAAACTCATGGGAAAACAAAACTCTTTCAACCGGGGGAAAATTGGTACTGACTAATTCAGTTCTCAACTCCCTACCCATTCATCATCTGTCCTTCTTCAAAGCTCCAAACTAGGTGATTCAGAAGCTTACACAACTTCAAAGATCTTTTTTTCTGGGGATCTTCCTCACAGAAAAAGAAACTGTGCTGGATCTCCTGGTCAAAGCTTGCTAAACCCAAAAAGAATGGTGGTTTGGGTATCAAAGATGTAGGTTTATTCAACAAGGCTCTATTGGGTAAATGGGAGAACGGATATTGAAAGGCCAACAATCTTTGGCCACTGATATTCTTCGGGCAAAATATGGGTAGAATGGCAGTTTCCATATTGGTCAGTTAAGAGAGTTAACTCAAACTGCTCAAATAGTACCTCTTCGAGGCAGAAGAAGAGACAATAGATACCCATCTAGGTGGTGGAGTGATCTCCAGTTTGTATTATCTGAACCTTGGTTCTTATCCCAGATCAAGCTCTCTTTAGCTTCAGGCGTAAATACTGAATTTTGCTATGATTCTTGGATAAACCAAAACACACTAGTAGATATGTTCCCTCACTTATACTTAATCAGCTTGGATAAAAATGAAACGGTGGCTAACTCAGGTAGATGGAGTGATGGTAACTTGCAGTGGACTCTGCAATGGAGAAGAGTTTTAAGAGATCACGAGATTACTTGGCTATCTGAGCTATCAACAACTATTCAGGATTTGGCCCCTACTAGTGATGCAGCGGACCACTATTACTTTTCAGGATCACCCACTGGGAACTATGCATCTAGCTCATCTTATGATGTTTTAATATCTTTACAGGCTCCTGTACTACAGTCGGAATTGGCCTCTTGTCTAGAAAAGCTATGGGACAGATACTCTCCATTAAAACAAATCATCTAGCTTGGAGAATGTATAATGAGGGACTCCCTATAAAAGCTCTTCTAAAAGCTAGAAGAGTCATCCCACCAAACCAAAGAGACATTTGTCCTGTTTGCCATGCAGGTTCTGAGACTATTGAACACCTATTTTACTCCTATATTGAAACTATTAACTCTTGGCAGGGAATTATGAGGTGGCTGATTAAAGATACCTCAACTCACTCTAGAAAAGAGGCTCAAAGAATACCAGAACTGGAAAATTTCTGCGAGATGAAACCTCCAGGTATAAATCTTGATGCATGGAAGTCAATATGGATTTCGTTTATCTAGCAGATTTGGAAAGATTGGAATGCGGCACATTTCCCAAATGCAGAATCAAATCAATATCAGAAAGCGCATATGGTTCAAATGAATACATGGTTTGGTTTAAAAGCTAAATTGAACTCCATCACATTCTCATTTACAATTTCAGATTGGCTTATTCATGCCCCCAAATGCATGGAATTTTAGATTGTAGAAAAACTGAGCACTACTGAAGACTAATTTCCCTCTGGGAAATTAAGTTCAGAATTTTCTTTGCAAAAATTTGTATTGTGATGGATCCGACCTCACTACTGGAGATCTACAGAGGAAAATAAACATAGAAGCTTCGGAAGGCAGGAAGATCCAGGTTATTCAAATGAACATCTGGCTTGGACTAAAAATTAAGTTGAACCATCATAAATTCAAAAATGTTTACGGATTGGTTTATTGAAGCCTCCAAAGGTATGACATTCTAGACTTAGTTTCAAACTGGACACTAACAGTGACAAGCTATCCTAGAGATAATTAAGTCCGGGTTTCTTCATGAAGGTTGTCTACTATTTTATAACCGATCCATGATCAGTGGTTAATCAACTATGTAGATACTGATGGCAAGGAAAAAAGATGATATGAGTGGTCACTATGTTAAACATGAGATGAGAAAATGAGATCTGATGAATATTAGTAAGAGGTGATGATGGGCAAACTCCCAACTTGGCCTGGAAGTTATTTTGGATATCAACATCAGTTATAATAAATTTGTTTCAAATGGATTGATAGCTCGAGCACGCTAAGAAGTTTCACAGTGATCTTTTGAGATAGTATTTATTACTCTTGTTCATTACAGGGGTAGCTCAGAAGATGAAACGAAGTTATGTACCATTCTTAGAATTATAAGTTGATAGTAATAAGGTTTCAATCTTTTGAAAAGTTGTGACGACCATGAACTTGATACTGAGTGTTTTGTGGGATCTATAAGGCTAGATGAACTATATACTGATCACCCTTAGCCAATAACACTACAGGGATGGCTCTATAGAACACATTTGAGCTATGTACTCATCTGCAAAGGAATGAATATGTTGATAGCTATGATAATTGTTATGTAGAAAAGCAGATAATGGTAATGTCTCGGCAGTTCACCCTTAGCTATATTAAGAGAGGAGGAACAAGGCTTGATCAACTAGATTGCTGGAAAAAATTTTAGATGTTACTTTAGCTATTATATCTTGATTTGGACGTATGTACTCATGTAAATACTTTATATTATTAATATAAACTTTAGATTTTCAAAAAAAAGAGATTGGTAATGTCAAATATAATCTTCCCCTACCATATGTCATTCATAAAAGATCGCTAGATTACAGATGAAATCGTAATAGCTAATAAAGTTACCAAGGAGTTAAAAGGCACAAAGAGAAAAGGCATCTTAATCAAGGTGAATTTTGAAAAAGCCTTCAATTTTGTGGATTTGGGCTTCCTACTCATGATGCTGGAGAAGTTCGATTTCTGTGAGAAATGGTTGGATTGGATCGCATAGTGTGTAACAATAGTTGCTGCCATAGTGCTTGTCAATGGCAGTCCTTCAGGGGATTTTATATTGAGAAGGATCCTTAGATAGGGCGAGACGTTGTTGCCATTCCTCTTCCTAATAGCCGTAGAAGGTTTGCATCTCATGCTTGACTGGTGATGACACTAGGAAGATGGACCGCCCTACACATTGGTAAACACAAACTGCCCATGACACAGCTACAGTACGCTAATGATATCATGCTCTTCTGTCATGGAACTATTGAAAGTGTACAAGCAATGAATGGGACACTGAGGCTCTTTGAGATGTTATCAGGCCTTAAGGTAAATTACCTGACAGCTAAACTACCGCAAATTTATCTTGGTCTGCGGTGCTAACCCAGGAAGAACAGCTACCTAGAAACTAGTCTATTTCAGAGGCGAATTAAGAGTTTGGAAAACTCCTACCTTCCATTTGAGGGTAGAATCACGATAATCAAATCTACCCTCATAGGACTGGCGATATATTACCTATCTACCTTCAGAGTGCCAAAAGAATTCTTTGACACCATGCGGGGGATTAAGTCCAAATTCTTACATGGGGACCATCCCAGGAAACCAAACCGATCCAGTGATAAAATGGGACCTCATCTTTAAGAAATAAAAACAGATGGGCTGGGGATCAACAACCTTGAACTATTTAACCTAGCCACACTTGGTAAATGACTTTGGGAAATCTTAACTAAACGAGACAGTTTACTTAGTAGAATTATACAGTTTATCTACCTTGACTTAGAGAGACTTGAATCACTGCCATGGGGCACTCATCCAAATAGTTGAAGGATTTATGCAAATGTATGTGCTCGGCATACTGTTTCAATAGCAATATGCAGCGGCACATAGGAAATGGAGAGGATACGCTTTTCTGGCATTCTATGTGGATGGCAGTGGGTTGTTTAGTTGACATCTCCGACCATATGTACTCAATTCCCACAGACAAGAATAGTACAATAGCTGACAAAGTGTGTGCAGAGAGTGAACAACTCACTTAGCTATGGCATTGGCAAAGATCTACATTTGACTATGAATTAGTACTAATCTCAATTTTAGAGTCTATCATTGCAGGTGTCAAGATCCTTCCCAAAGAAAAGGACATCTAGATGTGGCAGACGAATCGAGAATATCACACCTATACGGTAGGAACTATTTACACTGAACTAATACAATTTATAGGTACTTCTTTGCAGGGGATAGCAGTGTTTGCAACAATTTGAAGTAGTGGATCACTAAAACGCGTCTAGACATTCATCTGGCGTATGATACATGGATAGATTACAAGTTTTGACAAGCTATACACTCAGGCATACATACCGCATAACTGCCAGCACCTAGCTTTGCATTCTGTCAAGCAAAAGAAGAAACTCTTGGCCACAAAATCTTTGAATGTGGCAACATCCACAAAATCTGGCAGAACCCTTATGAGTGGCTGGAATACCAAATACCACTACGTAGGAAGTAACAACCCACTGCAACACTATGCCTATATTTGGGAATGATCAAATGGAAGAAATGGTTGGGATAGTTTTGTGTGGGTAACTTGGAAAGCCCGCAAAAATTTTGTATTCAATGATATATTATCGTCCAGTGAGCTTATCCTAGAAAATATAAAGGTTTCCACCTGGATTTGAGGTAACTGGTTATAATACTTTAGATGGCATGTTGGCCTTAGGGAATTGACTTCAGAACTGTCATTTATGTATTATGTTTAGATATGTACTTTAACTCTGATGTAATTATAAAAAGAAAGTCACCCACTAAATAATCCATTAAATTTCCGAATTCCAGATAAAAAAACTTAAATATTAGGATACATGTACATACAAAAGTTTTTGTCCTAAACGGTCTTATTTATTCTTTTTTTTTATGTTTTTGTCTAGCTTATTTCTTCTTTTTTTTAATATTAATCATCGTCTTCAACCTCATATATACATGTACATACAAAAGTTTATAAGAAATAAAAAAAATCAAAAAGTGGCAGACATACTATGTAGAGATGCCCGGGTCGGGCTGCCCGGCCTGGCCCGCCTGGGCCAGGCGGACATGGTTCCAGAAAATCTGGACTCGGGCCCTTGGCCCTTCCCGGCGGGCTAATCGGCCTGCCGGGCCAACCCTCTGGTCCACCCACCGGGTTTTGCTGGGTCCTACGCAGTTCAGGCATAGTTCAGGCACGGTTGGCCCTCCGGGTCGATGGATTTTTTAATTTTGTAATTTTTTTTTCATTTCGTGTAACGGAATTATAATTAAAAAATTATTCTTATAAATTTTGTAACAAGCCTAAATTTACCAATCTTTTACCAAATTACAAATTTTATAAAGGTAAGTTTATCAATAGTTGACAAGTTTATATAAATAGGGTTTATATTTTATCGTTAAGGTTTATTATTCATGCTTTTGGGTTTAGGTTTAATAATTATATATGTTTCATAATTTATAAATAAGTTTATATAAAAATTATAATTTATATAAAAGTTATAATTTATATAAAAGTTATAATTTATATAAAAGTTATAGTTTTTATAAAAGTTATAGTTAATATAAAAGTTATAAGTTAATATAAAAGTTATAGTTTAT